>CAUYSK010043308.1:0-52137 GCA_963575035.1 Avahi laniger
CCAGCTACTTGGGCGGCTGAGGCAGCAGGATTGCTTGAGCCCAGGAGTCTGAGGTTGCTGTGAGCTAGGCTGACGCCACGGCACTCACTCTAGCCAGGGCAACAAAGTGAGACTCTGTCTCAAAAAAAAAAAAAAAAAAATTAAAACTAGAGCTACCATATGACTCAGCAATCTACCTCTGGTTATATTTTCCAAAAGAACTGAAAACAGGATCTCGAAGAGGTATTTGCACACCCTTGTTCATGTAGTATTACTCACAATAGCCAAGAGGCAGAAGCAACCTAAATGTCCACCCATGGATGAACGGAGAAAGAAAATGTGGTATATGCATATGATAGAGTATTTGCCTTAAAAAGGAAGGAAATCTTGTCATATGCTGCAACATGGATAAACGTTGAGGACATTATATGAAATGAAATAAGACAGTCACAGAAGAACAAACGCTGCGTGATTCCACGTAAATGAGGTATCTACAGTAGTCAAATTCATAGAAACAGAAAGTAGAATGGTGGTTGCTAGGGGCTGGGGGTGGGGTGGGGGGAAGGGGCATTGTTTCGTGGATGTAGAGTTTCAGTTTTGCAAGACAAAAAGTTCTTGAGATCTGTTGCACACCATGTGCATATAGTTAACACTACTGTACTACACACGTAAAAATGGGTAAGACGGTAAATTGTACGTTATATGTGTTACCACAATTTTATGAAGCTATAGACACAGGTGTAGGTGAATGTATAGTTATACATCTTTAATATTTTTTTCACTAACAGGCCTGTGAGAGGCCTGTTTCACAAACAGCTGAACCCACCAGAGCTCTGCTGCCTGATTCCGAGTGGGGACTGTCCCGGCAGGGTGCGTTTTGGACAGCAATGCCCTTGAGAAGTGCTGAGCTCCATCTCCTGTCCCCTGGCACTCGTCAGTACAGATTGGAAAAGCATTATTTGCTAGATGGAGTTGCAGGGGACCATCCGAATAGGCTTGTGAAACGAGTCATTAACAAGAAAAGTCAGCTAAAGTGCTCTTTGCCAAGAACGAGGCTGTGCAAAACTCAGCCTGGAAAATGTCAAGGTCAATTACAAAGTGGGTCTCTCCTGGAAGGCAATGCCTCTCCCTAGTCCGCCCCCCAGGGACTGAGCAGGAGCCACAGGGGCAAGGTGGGGGGCGGGGGGACATGCTCACTTGCCCTGTTTGGAACTTGCAAAGGAAGGGAGAAAGCAGGCGTGAACTGGGCCCTCATAGACTTTAGTGCAGGCATTGGCCTACTACAGCTCACCGGCCAAGTCTGGTCACCACCTGTTTTTTTATAAATAAAGTTTTATTAAAATACAGCCATGGTCATTCATTGATGTATTGTCTATGGCCACTTTTGCTACAACGGAAGAGTTGAGTAGTTGCAGCAGAGACTGTACGGCTCTCAACGCTGAAAATATTTACCCTCTGACCATTTACAGAAAAAGTTTGCCAGCCCCTGCTCTAGGGAAAGAAAATGGTGTCCTATTCCAGGGGAGGGCATAATGCCTCACTCCTTACGCAATGGCCGATAAGTCCCCTGTTCCCTTTTGTTTTTCCTGCTCTTCTTCATCCTAGTGCAGTCAACTCCCAAATGTGTATGAAATGGCACAGAAAATTCCCAGCTGCAGATAATGCCAGAGCATTTATAATTGGCTTTAGATGCTAATAAGAGTCGTCATCTCCCTCTACTTCTCCCAGCAGATTTACCTTCCTAATCCTGCGTGACTTGGGCTGACGCTGAGATGCATCCGTGATCCCAGAGCACCCCCCCCCCACTGACTGCAAAGTGAGAGTCCGCGGCGAACTCAGAAGTGACCCAAAGGGGGCTGTTCGCCAAAGGAAGGGGCTGCGTCACCCTGCAAGGAGGCTCAGGGCCCAGCCAGGGTTGAAATGCAAATAAGAAACAGGAGCTGTGTCTAGCATAATCACTCTTCAACTTCTTCGGTTTAAAAAGGATCTTTGAAACACTGACAAAAGTTACAGATGTTCTCTCCAGAAAAATGCAAATGTATATATACACCCCAATTTTGCATGTAAGTTCAGGAGGGTTCATGGTGCCTTCAAACACATCGAAGATCAGCAGGTTGTTAACTTTTCATTAAGAACAGAAGTTCCCATTTTTCTTTTTATTCAGCCAAGTAACCCTTCCTCCAAAGATCTCACAGAGAGGCCCAATGTTGAAAGGGTCTTAAAGCAGGGCTGCCCTCTCATGCTTGCAGCCTTGCTCTGTCCACCGCGGCAGCTCCCGGGCTTGTTGCAGGCAGAACCGTGCAGTCTGCTGATGGCACGGTGGTCCGTGGTCCGAGGTCCGTGGTCAGACCAGGGCAGGACCCTACGGGCTCCCCCAGTGGTGCCAGAGAGAGCTGTTGGAGGGGTTCACAGTTACTCTCCATCCAAAAACTCCAAAGATGGGTGGGATAGATCTACCTCTCAGAAGACACCGAGCCTCCCTGCAGCGACTGAACCTGGAAGGACTGCTTCCTGTGGACTGCGGGCCATGGCCTTGGGATTCATGAAGTTTGCAGACACGTGGGGAGACCACAGAACACCAAGTAATACTGTAAGAGCTAATCGAAAGAGAGAGAGAACGAGAGACAGGAAGAGGGTAAATAGAAGGTCTGTGCCAATGCAGTCAACAAGAAATTGCCAACTAAGTAACTGCAAACCTTTTATGGAACAAAAGAAGGTATAAGTATTTGTTTTTCTTAACGGCCAAAAGAGAGAAATCACCATGTACTGTGAATTCAGAGGAAGGGAGATGGCTTTCAGCCAGTGGCCCCAGAAGGCTTTCTAGAGAGGTGGACTGGACCCCAGGGTGAGCTGGACACCTTCCGTGGCCCCTCAGGATGGTCAGTGTTCATCTACCCGGTCACGGAGTCTAAGTGTCACCTGTCAGAAGTTGCTCTGCCTGGATCCCTCAGCCTCTTCTCCACCAGAACTTCCCAGGCCACAGGGTGAGAGGAGCAGCCCCGTAACAGCTGCTGAGCTCTGATCGTCCACCAGGCCCCACGCCTTACGTGGGCTTTTTTGTTTAATCCTCAAATAACCCCACAGTGTAAGTTTTATCCCTATTCCTAGAACAGTGCCCAGCATACAATGAACTCTCAGGAAATAAATATTTGTTTATTTGATGCCTCTTTTTCATTAGGTTGAATAATTCCCCACTTTAGAAAGGGGTAGAGTTGCTAGATTTAGCAAATAAAAAATAGGACACTTGGTTAAATTAAAATTTAAGATAAAATAATTTTTTTGTATAAGCATGTCCTGCATATTGGGACACTGGGTGGCCTATATTTTATGTCCCAACTGTAGGATGCAGGAGATGGGGTGAGGAACTGCAGCTCAAAGAGGTTCTGAACTCGCCTGAGGTCTCAGCTAGGAAATGCCAAAAACAAACTCAAGCCGGGGTAGTCACACTCAGAGCAGGCTTGATGGGTCTCTACACTACGCCATGCAGCCTCTCTCTTCTTACCACACCCGTAGCCTTTTGAATACATCACTATTACACATTTAATACATTGCATGGGAGTTGACAGTATATGTGTAGATTTCCTCTCTTAGAAAATAAACTCATCCAATTCTATATAACTGCTTGAGGGAAAGGCAGCTAGTTGTCTTTAGGAATCCACTCTATCCTTTGTCTTCCATTAAAGAAACTCTAGTTCTTAGCTGAGCAAGTGGTTACCTGTAATAAAGCAACTATATTTCCCAGTGTCCCTTGCAGCTATGCAAGGTCATGTGATTAAGCTCTAACCAGGAAGTGCCCCAGAAAGAGAAAGCATGTCCTTCTTCTCTGCTTCCTCTTTCCTGCCGGCTGGAAGACGATGTGATGGCTGTTGCTATAGTAGCCCTCTTGGACCACAAGAGACCTTAGTTAGGGGTGTGAAAGCAACTCCCAGCAGAGCAATGAAACAGGAGGACCCTGTGTCATTGTCACTATAGGACACAATATCAGTCCTGGACCACTGGTAGACTTTTTTCCTAACTAATTTAAGTCACTGTTATTTGGGGCTTTCTAGGACTTGGAGTTGAACCTGATTGTACGTTATGCATGGCCTCAGCACCAAGGGTAGGGGGTGCTGAGCTATCGGAAAGAGACTCAGGGTAAGTTTGCTGAAAGGATTCTTACTGCATGCATGACCAACATCCTGCATTCTAGATTCTGGCCTGAGAACTCCCATCTCTCACTAACCTCATGCAAAACTTCAGTAAAAGCATGTGATCAGAAAACTCACAAAATTCTTGACCTAAAAATATCTATGTGGTTTGATGTTTCTGTGGGGAAGAGGAAGATGGCTGGAAAAAGAGTATTTCTTTCTCTTGGGTATCCACCAGACACTGAGATTTCGATAGCGGTGCAAGGCTGACCTGAGAGTTGTTAATGATAACTATTGGACTAAATGGCCTAGAATTGCAGCAGCACGGAAAATCAAAATCCTTCCTCATGAAACTCGTAGTATTACGCAAAAGCACCTCCACTTGGGAAAATGATGAAGTATGAGATTCATTATAAGTAATGTTTTCATTCCAACCTTCGTGGCCTTTGGAGACTTCAAGATATGACCCAATTTATTAGCTAAAAGAAACAAGATCCCTCTACAATACTTTTCAATGATTTTTATAAAATTTTAAGCTCAAATCACTCATGCAAATATCTTACGCAAATATCTTACATTATTTTTTAAGCCCTGAACTTCTGAAAATCCTCTTAATCCTAAATACATCTCCTAATCCTGCTATCATTTTATTATTTTATAAAAGATACTATTAGATTACAGGCATACATAGTAGTATATGGAAATAAATGGTAGCATGTGTGCGTCCCTCAGAATTTTTACTTCTATGGAATGGAAACCAACCTGAATTAGTGAAATGGAAATGAAGTTTGTTAAGTGGTGATTGAGTAGCCTGCGGAATCCTCAGGAGAGACAGAATGACCAGGCAACCAACGGACCTAACAGTGAGGACGGCAGGGCTGCAACCCAGGGGTGTCAGTGCTGCAGGCTACATCACCAGCTCCTGGACCCCTGATACTGTTTCCAGAACCATGAGCCACGTGTCTTCTGGAGTCTGGACACAATGACTGCTGCTGCTGCCACCCTCGCGAGGGTGGATTCTGCAAGGTGCCTGCTTCTTTCTCTCACCAGCTTCTCGTCCACGGCCGTGTGCAGGTTCATGTGATTAGCATTTCCTGGCGCGTGGCAGCCACAGCGCAGTTGCAAAGGAAGCAGGGAAATCCGATATTTGGTTATTCCAGAGGCGAGCTCTAGCTTATAAGTGGGGAACTTCCCTATAAGAAATTCTCATGGTGGGCAACCAAAAGAGACAAACATCCACTACAATGCAATTTGGTTGACTGTAATTTTGTCAGGATGACAATGTAATCCAAACTACTGTCCCGGTGTTTTCCTCAAGTATTAACAATTCCCAAACACCCTAAAGTGGCTTTACAACATTTTATTTTTTTCTACAAGTCAATTTTTTTCTAATTTGCTGTTTTCACTTCTAATTTATTTTCAATAAATGATTTCCAGCTCTGTGTACAGAATAGGGAAAAGTTAGAAACAACCTTAATGTCTACCAATTCATTAAAACAACTTAGGGTAGATTGCAAAGTAATTTGTATACCAAGCATAAGATATAGATACGTACTTGGTTATTGTAACAAGTTTGCAAATTTTAAAAATTCACAAAGCACTGCCAAAACAATAAAGCAGGAATAATTGCATGAAAATGGGTTGGAAATTTTTTAAACTCTCCCTACCCCTGTGAAATTTAGATTCTTGTGTCTTATTTTCTCCCCCTTTTTATATATTTTGTGGAGTTTTTTTCCTATCGCAAAAGCAATGTGTGCACGTTAAAAGTAATAAAATACAGACAATAAGATGAACATAAAAATGCCCATAATCTCACCACCCAACGACAAGTAGCCTCAGCTCTAGGATGGTGGCTTTGAGCACAGACTCTGGGGTTAAACTGCCTGAGCTAAAACCTTGGGCAACTCCCTTGGTCTCTCTACCTTCAGTTTTCCCATTTATAAAAAGCGGATGATAACGTCCCTCCTGCATAAGGTGCAGATTAAATGAAATCAGGCCTGTAAGCCCTTGGCCCCCCTTGGTGCACAGAGAGCTTCCAGAACACTGGCTGTTATTTCAGATCCTGTCCTTGTGTTGGTCTAGTTATCTTTACAAAAATAGTACATTTCATCAAACTTCTATTATTGGACATCAAGGTGGTCTCCAAATGTAATGATTACCAGCAGTGCAGAGCAGGAATAATTTGCAGAAAAGGAAAAAAAAAATCATCAGAAATTTTAAGATAGGGAGGAATTTTTTTAAAAATCTCTAAAAGACAAAAATCCTTTCTGAAAAAAAAGTTTGTAAAATATTGTGAATTTGCCCCCCTCCATGGTGCACGAAAATCGTCAATTCCAATGTGCACCACATGTATCTCACACACGTACAGTGCTTGGAGAAATGATTGTTGTCTCAGCAAAAGTGTTTTTGGCCATATCTCCTGGGATCACTCCAAGAGCGGAGTCCTGCCGTCTCTAATCTGGCACAGGAAACGCGCCCGGAGCCCGCTGGACAGAGTCCGGGGCTTTGCAACGAGCTTAACCAGAGAAGAGGGATCTGTGGGAAACTCATCCAACGTTGCCCGGCAATACCGCTGTCAGGTGGGCAGTCCCTTCGGGTCCTGCCGTCACCTGCTGGCCAGATAACAGCCCAGGCTAGCATATGCGAGCAAACAGCACCTGCGCAGATGGACCGACCACAAGGGATGACCCGACGGTGGGTTCCGGCCAGGGTGCGGCAAAGGAATGACAGACTGGAGACGTAGACCTCAGAGCCAGCAGGCCCACGCGTGGCCGACTCGGAAGGCTCTTGCTTGCTGGCCATGCCCCGGGAAGACCACTGTCGTCTGGGAGTGGAGGTAGGAGGAGAATGACAAACAAAGAAGTTCTGGATATGTGAATTTCTCTTCCCTCCTCTCTTTGGCTCCCTTTCCAGCTGAGGGCACATTTTCCCATTGACAGCTGGTCAGGAGGACGAAGTCGCGTGGCGCCTGGACCACCTGGGTGCCACCTCCCCACAAAGCACTGTTCTCCTCTTCCTGGACCACGAGCACCTCGGACTCTCAGAGCCCTGAGGGGTCTCGCCCTGTTTCAGCTCTGCTTCCTGGAACCCCAATTTTGTTTCCAGGTAGTGCTGGGCCCCTTCCACTGGCCTGGAGATAATAATATTCCCTCTTCTGGCATAACTGTGGCTCTTTCTCCTTGGGCTCCTTCAGTGACCAGGGGAAGGGAGCAAGAGGGAAAGAGCTTGGGTTTCGAAGAAAGTAGACTTAAGCGTTCTCACTACACGACACGCAGACACACACACACACACACACACACACACACACCCAGGGTAACTGTGAGGTGACGGATGTGTTAATTAGCGTGACCGTGGCAGTCATCTCACAATGCATAGGTTTATCAAAGCAGCGCACTATACACCTCCGATATACACCAGTTCTATTTGGTAATGATACCTCAACAAAACTGGGAGAAAAAACAAAGAACTTGGGATTCAGCATCAAAGGGACTCCAATTATGCATTAATTAGCTGCGAGAAGTTAAGGAAGTGACTGACCTCTCCAGATTAGAGGTGGGGAGATCATTTCTCCCGAGAAGATAGCTCCCTGCCACGTTTGAGGACTAGATGGGACTCTGCAGCTACAGACCATCCTCAGCTGGCCACGGAGGAGGCGCACAGCGAGTATTTGGACACCCTCCTGCTTCGCCCGATCTCTGTGCACTTCAGAGTTGAGAATCTGTTAAGAGCTCATTCTGCCAGCTCTGGTAGGACTATTAAAGGTATGACTTTAAATGTGGGCCAGGCACAGTAGCTTGCACCTATAATCCCAGCTATTCGGGACACTCTGGCAGGAGGATCACTTGAGCCCAGGAATTCCAGGCTACAGTGAGCTGTGATCGCACCTCAACACTCCAGTCTGGGTGACTGAGAGAGACACTGTCTCTTAAAAAAAAAAAAAAAAAAAATATATATATATATATATATATATATATATATGGCTTTGCCTACAATGTTGAGAAAGCAAAAAAGGGCTGTTATTTTGCCTTACGTTTTATAATTTAAATCACCCTGCCCAGCTTTCTGCTGCCCTGTCACTTCCCAATTAAACAGAAGTAGCCACACATCCAAATCCTTTGGAGGTAAACCTTTTCAACAGCTGCTGTTGCTCTGATCACTCCTGGGATGACTTTGAAGAATGCTCTGTCAAAGGGAGCAATTTGCTGGGAAGAGCAGCCCCTGTGCTTCTATCCTGGCAGGTTTTTATTGCAAACCGCATTTGCATGGAAACAGGATTTGTTCTTGCTTCGGAAGCAGCTCGTGTTTATTATCCTCAGATAAATCCGTAGCTCTCCCCAGTCATTACATTGCGACCGGGTGACACAAGCAGCACGGGGGTCGGGGGAGAGTGCCAGGCTCTGAGCTCGAAGGAGAGATTGGATACCGACTGCCTTTGACTTTGGAGGACATCTCTGCTAGAGGAGGGGAGGGGAAAAGCGGAATAACCGCCCCCCCAGCTGTTTAATTTTCAATTAGCAGTGGGAGTCTAGGCCTTTGACCTTTTTCACCTGCTGTGCCCAGATTTTAAAATATTAATACAGAAGACGCCACACCCTAGTCCTAGGTAGGGAGGAGGACAGGAAAGAGAAAGATGAAGTATTAACTGATGTCAACAAAGCACTTGGCATTGTCAGCTGGCAATGCATCCCCCAAAGAGGGTGATTCCTGTGGAAGGAGAGAGGGAGGGAGGGAGCAGGCCAGCTAGAGGACCTCACAGATGGCTCTGCAATTCCTGGAAGCCGGCGGGCCACTATGGGGAGCCTGGGGGAGGCTGGGGAAACGCATTGCTGGGTGCACTGGGAGGAAGAGGGTGTGTTTGCAAGAAGCTACAACCATGCATAAAAAAGACTAGAAGGCCATAGGAGGCATTTTTATAGAGGCTAGATTTGGGTGAGAGGATCACCCTGTGTTTGTTTGAGTGTGTGCTTTTTACTCTGGGCTTTTTTTGGTGTTTTTCCAGTGATCTTTGTTGAGCATGCAATTCTTTGGTAATGGGAAAAACATTTCATTTGTTCTGTTTTGTTTTTAAAAGAAGAGATGTGTTCCTAAGTACATGGTCACCAGGGAAGTGGGTAAGAGTGGGTGTGGGAAGGAGTGGGAGCCTGGGAAGGAGAAGGACAAGCAAGACCTCTTTGGAAAATGTATATGGGCCATAAGACCCCGCACTCTAGCCCACACCCCCAGAAAAAATGGCCCAAAGCCTCAGTCTCCTCCTGGGGCAATGCTATGGACTGAACTTCTTTCCCAAATTCATATGTTGAAGCTCTAATGCCCAATGTTATGGTGTTTGGAGTTGGAGATTTTGGGGATGATTAGCTCATGAGGGTAGGGCCTTTATGATGCGATTTGTGCCTTATAAGAAGAGACACAAGAGAGATGATCTCTCTTCCCACCAACTGAAGATACAGCAAGAAGGCATCTGTCTGCAAACCAGAAGTGAGCCCTCACCAGATACCAGGTCTAGGACTTCCCAGACTCCAGAGCTGTGAGAAATAAATGTTTGTTGTTTAAGCCAGCCAGTCTATGGTGTTCTGTCACAGCAGCCTGAGCCAAGACAGGTGGCAAAAGTGTGGAAGAAAGGAATGGAGCAGGATGACTGCCCCCCACCTACCAACAGGAGCTCACCAATCGCAGCCCATCTATCCATGTGCTCATTGCCTACTGCATACCAGAAATTGGAATGACCTTGGGGAAACTGCCTGGAGCTCTTGTTTAAATGCAGATTCCTGGGCCCTCCCCACTCACTGAACTGGAAAGTATGGGCTCTGGGCCAATTTTCCAGGCCATTCTTGTGTTCACTAATGTTTGAAGACCAGCAAAGAGGTAACAACAGACAAGGAAACAAGCGATGGTGCAGGACCCACAAGCAAACTGAGCCATCGTACAAAAGAGGGGGTGATTTTTGTCTTGGTGGGGCAGGAAGACTGCTGAGAACTGAGTTGATGCTGAGCTCAAATGCTTTGGTGACAGACAGACCAGGCTCTGCCACTTACTAACCAGGTGACTTTGTGCAAAGCAATAACCTGTCTGAGCCCTGATTTCCTGGACTGTAAGCTGGAGATTCTAAAACTCACCCAGAAGAATGCATAGCCTCATGAAATTTCCTAACACCTGTAATGGAGAGAAGATCCACAAAGTTCGTGGGGAAAGGAAGGGCATCGGACACACCCACATCCACACCAGAAACTGGGATACAATGGATAAATGCCTTCAAAGTTCTGAGGGAAGAGGATTTCTAACTGCAGAATAGAATTCTATACACAGTCAAATTGCCAGTCAAAAGTGAGGGTAGGCTGGGTGCGGTGGCTCACACCTCTAATCCCCCAGGACTTTGGGAGGCCAAGGTGGGTGTGAGGATAGGTTGAGGCTGGGAGTTTGAGGCTGCAGTGAGCTATGATCATGCCACTGCACTCTAGCCTAGGTGACAGAGGGAGACCCTGTCTCTAAAAAAGAAAAAGAAAGAAAGAAAGAAAGAAAGAAAGAAAGAAAGAAAGAAAGAAAGAAAGAAAGAAAGAAATACAAGAAGAAAGAAAAGGTGAGGATATAATAAAGCCATTTTTATATAAGCACAGTGTCAAAAAAGTTTATCTCTGTCGTATTTAGTGCTGCAAATCAAGTCACCCCACATTTTGGTGGCCTAAAAAGATGGACATTTATTATCTCATATTTTCTGAGGTGAGGAATTTGGGAGTAGCTTCGCTAGCAGTGGCTTAGCTGGTGGTTCTGGCTGGGGGTTTCTCAGGAGGGATCAGCCAAAGCTGCAGTCATAGAGGCTTCACTGAGGCTGGAGGATCCACTTGAAGCTCATTCACGGGGCAGATGGCCGGAGGCTCCAGCTTCCCACCACGTAGGACAGCTCATGGCGTGGCAACTGGCTTCACGCAGAAGGAGCAATTGAAGAGAGGAGAGAAGAAGACAGACAAGACAAGAGAGAGCAAGCCAGAGAGAGCCTCTAAGATAAAAGGCACGAAGTCTTTTATACCTCCATCTCTGTAGTGACATGCCCTCACTGCCATCCTATTCTATGGCTCACACGGACCAATCCTGGCAGTACGGGACGGGCCCCGCAGGGTGTGGACGCCAGGAGATACACTTGGAGGCTGGCTACCGCACAGCATTGCCCAGAAACTCCTAGAGGTGATGCTCCACCCACACATCACATCTGTGTCCTGCTCCGAGCCAGACACAGAGCGAGGGGGCGGGGAAAAGAGACTAACATTGGAAAGCAGGAGAGAAAACTTTCACGACGATGACGAAGAGAAGTCCTGAGACGAGAACTGTGCAGCAGACCTCAAGGACAACTGGTCCCAGATTGAGCAGAGGGATAACGGGATCCAGGAAAGATGCCTCCAAGCCAAAATGAAACCAACATGTTAAATAAATTTAGGGAAGATTTTCAACTCTGTCAGAATCTGGGAACGAATCATTGATAGGTACATAGAAAAGCAAACAAAACAAAAATGGGTTTTTTTTTAAAAAGAGGTAATCATTAACTCTAGGGAAAACAAAAGGCTCTACAAGAAAAAAGAGGCCAGCAGAGAACAGTGCTTGCTCAGCCTTAAATGCTATTTACATAGTTATAGTAATGCAAACACTGACCACTGATTCTAGAAGGATGGTGACTGGATGGGCAGGGAAGGGAGTAGGGAAGCTTGTCCTGTGAGTGGGGAGTTGAGGATCTTTCCTAGTAGGAAGTCAATGGAATCTAAAACAGAAAAGTCAAAAAGTAGAAGCGCGAGCCTGCCGTTTCTGAAACGCAGCGGTCAATTAAGTAACGGAAGAAACAACAGAAAGAACTGAAAGTGTTTGTCCCTAGGGAATGTGCCAGAAGTGGAGAAGGATGGAGCAGAATTCTGCTGTTTTTCATTGGACGCCTAATCCTGCTATTTGACTTTTTAGTCATGTACATACATAACTTGATAAAGATAAAATTAAATTTAAAATAAAAAGATTTTATTGGTCAAACATATCCTTCTACCAGCATGTACTGAAGATCAGCATGTATTTTACTAACTGGCCCTCAAATGATAGGGAAAGATATAATTCTAGAAGAAATTAACCAGAATGAGTAATTCAAGCCCACGAGGCAGAGTCTATCTACTCAGGGCTACAGAGCTGCCCTCCCTCCCGCCCCACTAAAGAAATGCATCAAATGTTCATTAAGTCATGCACCACTAATTGGTTTTTGATGAACTGCCAGTTTTGTGGCAAGATACCAAAAACAGGGATAAAAGCAGTTTTAGACATGACAACCCTCTTTACAGCCTCTCTCCTGAATGGGATATAAGACACCACGAAAATACATCGGATTTCTGAACGGTCCACAGGGGCAGGGGCACATGCAATATGGTTTTTGCCCCACGTGCTTTTGGAACATGGAGGCAGGTTGTCTGAGTTCCCTTGCCCTGAGAGAACACAGTCAGCAGTGTGATTTCAGGGCTTAGAAAACAATTTTTCTCCCTTTTTCTCCTATACATTCTTTTTGTTTATTGGATGGATGGATGGATGGATGGATGGATGGACAAAGGTGTACATACCTGTGTAGGAGAATCATGTACAGATATACTCTTCAGAGTCAGGATTACATCATCAGCTGCCTGTTTTATGCTTTTGATTTATTCGTGTCAATCACATCAGAACTGCACATCAAAGTGCGTACTGGCTATTTCTAAATAGCCTAACAGTCTAACAGCTCTGAAAAGTGCTCATCTTGGAAAACTAAATATGCATTCAATATTGCAGTTGCCAAATCATTTCTGGACCTCATCTTTGAAAATTCACTTTGGAGCTGAAACCCTAACATTTAGAATAGACTCAATGGTGCCAAATCTTCATTTTTTGGGGAAATGGGGAGGGGAAAGATTTTTAGAACCAGCCATATTCTGGTAAATTGTTTAAAAATTTTATATGCTGTGTATACATAGAAGAGTTGTATAAAAAATCGTTTCAGTTCCATTTAAATGGGCTTACTATTGAAGGAGCACTAAAGTGAGTCCTTCTGCGGCATCACGCTGTGAGGCCAAGCCTCATCTCCCCCGTCACCTGCTCTGTCGGGTCATGTTAGGGTCCTACAATGTTCTTACCCACCTCCACTAAAAGCAAAGACATCTCCCTGAATCCAATTATTCAAAAGAGTTCAATGTTCTAGCAGGCTAGAAACAATGCCTAGGAATTGTCATGCTTCATAACCTCAAATAAAAGGGTCTTGCCAGGGAGAAAGATTGAGTGTCTGAAATGGCGCAGAGAAATTAGTTTTTGGCAGCAGCCACAAGGACAATCTGTCAGATCTGGCTGCTGGACAGTGAGGTGGGAGAGAGAGAGGGAGGAGGAAGGGGAGGAGGAGAGGGAGGAGGAGGAGCTGCCGTTTGGGGCCCACGGGAGCAAGAGGAGACACATGAATGACCTGGGGGGTGGAGGAGCCCCCCACTCCCCTCCACAGTCTGGCCATCTGCTCTGGGGCCTCAGGCGGCAGCCAGACCAGCAAACAAAGCCAACAGGCCGGCTCCCCAACAAGGGAGAAGGAAGAAGCCACCACTGAACGCTTGCTTTTGGAGAGTGTCCAGGTCCCATCACAAGGGCCTCACCTGGCTCAACAAAGCCCTCCTGGCCCTGAGACTGAAATCTGAGCCAACACCCACGGGTCTCCGTGGAGTCACCTCCTACGTCAAGGAAGGACAATCCATCATTTCTGCCTTGCAGAAACTTTTGTAGCACTCGGCAAAAGCCTCATTTGAGCTTTAACATGTAGCTCAAGAACAGGCACTGAGATCACTGGGATAGCTTTTCAAGACCCTTTTCCAGATTTACTTGGGTATAACAATGGGCTCTAACTCCCTTTGCAGAATTTGCATCTGCCCCCAATGCCTCCCCACCTAGGCCCACAGCTGCAAGAAGGTGCAGCTGCCCCACTCCCAAGAAGGCCACTCCAATCCCAGATAGAGAGATTATCTTTATCGGTGATGCCAGAAGAGGAAAAGCCACTATGGAAAGGGGAAATAGAAAAACATCAGAATCTGAGTTCCAAGTCACTGCCATCATCCTGATTCTATCAGGGCTGCATCGCATCCCCCAGGTTGGCGGGAGGATGGGGAGGGGAGGAAAGAAGAAAAAGGAACGGCCTTGGGATGGGTTTTTGGGGCCCACCTGCAAGGCCTGGTGCAGAGCTCGCCAGGCCACCTCGGTGGTGAGTTCTGTGCGCTCACCCCACCCTGGGGCCAGCAAAGGAACTGCAGCCTCTTTGGAAATAGGATTTAAATATATTGAGCGCAGTTATTGGATTAACTCCTGGTGTCTGCTTCTTGCGGGACAAAAGCCCTTCAGCAGCAGAAATTCCTGCCTCTGAGAGAGAGAGCTACAGGCTCTGTGATCAGAGATGAGACGCTGCTCAACGCGAAGACCATCCCCCACCCCTGCCAACTTCGGGCTGACATCTCCGCCTGGAGATCCTCTCCTATGGGTCTGTGCCTCCCGAAAGTCTTGTGCAAATGTAAATATTCTACGTCCCATTAGTGAGCTATCATTTTGGCCACAGGCGCAGGGAGGAAAGGACAAAGGGACTGTCCAGAGCAGGGAGGAGCTATCTTCGAAGAGAGGACAGGGTGCGGCTCCTCGCTGAGGGCCCCGGCTGCTGGTGACACCCAGGAACACGGACTCCAGGAGGGAATATGCCAGTACAGTTGTTCTACAACTTTGACCACGATCAAATCTGGCTCTGACCTTCATTGTTCTAAATACAGACAAAACCACCGAGACCCACTTACTGGTCCTGGCCCATTTGCAAAGTTGCCGCCCCTCTCACAAGCTGTGAAATACCCATTCTGTGAGAGACAGTGCACGTGCACTCGGCAATTGCCCACCCTGAGATCCCACTAGGAGATGAGGGGTGTTTGCTACTGGGAGGGGCTTTTCCTTATGAGAGGGGGAAATGGTCCCACCTGCTGATGGAGCAGAGGCTCCCAACCCCGCCCCCGCCCACACCGGCTGCACAAATCCTGCTCAATGCTCCCTCTGCCCAGGTGACAGGATTCCCAGATTCCCAGGCTGATGCAGCGCAGTGTGAGTCCACAGTAGCCCTGGAGGAGAAAAGGGCCTGAACCACTTACAGACTGATCCAGGACGGTTTTGTCACCTTCCTGATCCAAAGTTCCATGACTGCCAAAACGAGGTTTGTCTCTCAGGAGTTCTCAGCTCTAGTTCACATTAAACTGGGGAGCTCAAAAAAGTATTGGGACCTCATCCCAGGTCTATTAACCCAGATTGCCAAGGATGGAGCCACGGCAATCCCAGCTTTTAAAATCCCCCAGGTGAGTCCCCCGTGCAGCCTGGCTGCAAAGCCCTGACGTAGGTGCTCTCCAAGGGAGAGTGCATTCTGCTGCTGAGTCTACAAATCCCTAGAGGCAGCTCCCTTTCCCGGGAAGAGGCCAGCCTGCCGAGCAGGGGCTCACACGGCAGGGGGGCATCCGGCACTTTTTGTCACCTAGGTCAGTCTGGAAGGCGGAGGAAAAGGGGTCATAGGAGGACTAGATGGTTGTCAGGGCCTCAGCGAACTTGGAAATGATCCAGAACTTATCAACACAGACATCCTAAGGTTGGGAGGATAACTGCAGAGAAAGAGCTCAAAGCAACTAAAGTCCTTCACAGAGGGAAGGAACAGTCCCTCCCCCATTGCAGTCAGCTTCTAAGAGTGGTTAGAGAAAGGAAGGAGACCCAGACTCCAATGAGTGTCGCTCAGGCTTTCATACCTGGCAGGGCAGAGCGGTTAAGCTCTGTCACAGGGTAGCTGTGCAGCCTTGGGCAGGGTACTTAACCTCTCTGTGCCTTGGTTGCTTCATTCACAAACGGGGCTAATAATGGTGTCAGTGCTTCACAGGGTTACAGTGAGGATTAAATGAGTTAATATAAAGTATCTAGCACAATACCTGGCACACAGTAAGTGTTGAAAATCATGCCCAGGGAAGGTTCCCATGGCTAAATAAATTGGGAAACACTGGGTTAAAGATCATCAGGTGTTTTTACAGCACAACTTCTCCAATAACAGTATTAATAATGACAATGGCCATGTACCACAAAGGTTGAGAGGGTTACATGAGATAATAGTGGTGTGAAACACTCAGTGCCCCGCACATCACGGGTGCCTAATAAACATGATCTCCAGGTGTTGTTAATAAGCATCGTGGCTCTGCAAGGCCGCGGGTGGATGTGCAGCGTTTCCCAGAACTGTTTGTGCTCTTTTCCTAGAGAGCATCTTGCAGAACTAGTGCTCCAGGAAGCACACTCTGCATAAAGCCACAGAAGGCGACAGCCCTGTGTTTCCCAACTCTGTGGCGGAGGCAGTCGGGCCAGGTGAGAGCAGCAGGGATTTGGTTCTATTAGGGAAAACATACTGGAGCGAGAGAAGAGCTGGGACGATGGGGGAGCCGGGAGCTCCTCCAGCTGCCACATTCCATGTGGGTGGGGTCCCTGTGGAAGGGGCATGAGCCTGCGATTCAGAAGAGCTGATTTGACTCTTGACTTTGCCACTCCCTAACCGGGTGGCCGCAGCCTCTCTGAGCCTGGTGCCTTTACTTGGATAACGATGGGATGTGAGCTATAAACTCAAAAATTTCTAAGGCCCCTTCTTGCTTGAGGATTCTATATCTATGTGCATTTCTGCCAAAAGGAGGAAAGGAAGAGAAAAAGGAATATTACCTAGATCATGGTATTTTCTAGATTCTAGACTTATTTGGGGGTGGTTTCCAAAGAGGTGCCAATGCCTGCCCGCCCCTTAGGCAATGTACTTCCTGCGGACCAAGGATGCTAATAGAGAACAGTGGTGATGTGCCAAGCCAGACTGGCAGCTATCAAGGGGCAGGAGAGAGGGAAGGGAAGAAAGGTCCTCACTTTAATTCCTTGTGTATTCGAAGAGACTGTTTGAACCCACTATGCCAAATAGCCAAATTTAAAAACAGAGATATGGTGGCTATATTTCATATTTTCCAAACTAAACATCAGGACCCATGAAGTCAGAAAGGCTTTTTCATGTCATCAGGTACGAGATGCAGTCTTGGAGATGGAATGTGGAGGCTGATGTTTTGATGCTGGTAAAATGCAGATGGTTTGTGAGGGACGAGGGATGGAACAGCTGATAACAGGAGTGTCCCAGGAAGTCCTGGGTAACATTATCACCACGCTGTGCATCTGACATTCTCCGCAACAGGAGTGCTGCCTCTTCCCAACGATAGAAATGGCAAACCTCATCCTTGGCATTCCCACGGAGACAATAAAAACCACACTGGATGCTCAGATTGGCATCTAATACTCCCAACTAGGTCCAACCTTCCTCCCAGGGCTCTCTTGCTTTTCTCTAGGCTTAATTGCAATACTTACTTCCACTAAATTGGTTGCGGAGTAACAATTTTCCCCATTTAATTTATTAAGCTGCTGAGAAACATAATAACCTACTTGGGAGTTCAATGTCTTCCCAGCAGAGCTCCTAGCCATGAACTTCTCACAGAGTGAATTGAGCAGCACCTCCCCATGATAGGGGCTGAGCACTGGCCTGGCCCTGCTCCTGTTCTTAATTTCCTGCCATCTATTGTCCGGCTGATAAGTGCTGAAAGGGGAAAGGGTGTTATTTAATTGCTTTAAAGATATCAGACAAGCCAGTGGGGAGGTTATCTCCTCCCCAACCCCTCTATTTTTCTGGCTCAAGGTTTTGTTACTTAGTTACTAACCAAGCTTCAGAGGATGGAGATCACAGCTCAGCCTTCATTCAGCAGATGGAGGGGAAAGTCAAAATAATAGCCATAAAGAGTCAAAAAGAGGGAATTGGAACTTGAGGGTGGCCTCCATTTGCAGGGGGCAGCAAAGTCAGACAGCTCTTTGGAGGCTTTCAAAGATGGAGGAGGGGAGGCATACGTTATCTGGGCAAATCAACAATTGTTCCAGATTACACATTTCTGCTGTCAAGGTCACTGTTGTTCAGATCCTATTCAGCCAGCTGCAGTAGAGACAGGTGTGCTTAACATGGATGAGGCCAGCGCTTTTTCCTGACTGGGCCTACCCAATCCCATGGGGAGGGAAAGACTTTGCAAGGAAATGCATCTGGTGGGGAGGTTCACTGGATTCGGTCATCTAAGTTAAAGAGCATACAAAGAGGCACCAACTAATCACTGAAGTTGTCTGGAAGGGAGATGGTTATTCAACCGGTCCTCTAGAAACAGTTTGTTTTCACTAGTAGTACTCATGCTAAAACCAAAACCAAAACCAAAACCAAAGCCAAAAACCCATTCATTGCTCCAGCGGGGCCACCTATGGGGAAGGGGAGGCATTGAGAGCCAGTGGCTCATTTTTTGTATGAGTTATTTTTTAAAATGATACACGAATTTGACATCAACAGTTGGAAAAATTTTAAAGGATAACATGGTACTAGGGAAAGGAATTTGAGGGCAGAGTGGGCACCTCCTGGCTCTTACCTTTCCCCCTCTTTTCCTGGAAACTGGTAGAGTCATTGGTTTTAAACTAGAGCTGGCAACAGGTATTGTAGCAACTGTAGGGGGCTGGAGGACACAGAGTTCCCCTGAGCACAGTTCCACGACGCCCTCCTGGTACTACTGCTATCTGTCTGCCTCTCCCTCTTCCTGATAATGGTGAGTAGGGACACACCCCTCTTCTAGGGAGCTACCCACCCCAGCCCCTTACTCTGCGTGCATGAGTCTAAAGGGAAGCCAGCTCTCTGGTTGCTGGGTCTTGAGGCCATCAATCAGCAGCTCGATTTCCATCTCGCCCCTGAGCTCCAGGACATGGGATTCAAGCTCTATGATGACAAAGATCTCCCAAACAGATGGAAACCCCTAACTTCCATCCTAACAGTGGGTACCACACGATGCAGTTTGGTACTATTGATAGAAGAGAGCAACTGGCTGCTACCGCACCTGGCGGTTCCTTTCCAAAGTCACCTACCCATCTCTAGGGCTCACCTCACCTGCTAAACCACTTCCGTACTTGGACTTTTCACTGGTGAATCGGAAACAGATAATAGAGTGGACAGACTGAGGCAGCTCAGCCCACAGGGAAAGCTAGTTGGGGGTTTGCTCTCTGCTTTCTCATCCTCTAAAACTGTAGGATGGAGTGAGTGAGTGAGTGTGTGTGTGTATGTGTGTGTGTGTGTGTGTGTGTGTATACTTGGAGGTAGGTAGGAAAGGGAGGCTGCAGGGTTGATTATGACTTATTAAACTATTGGAACAGAGGCTGAATCATCACAGTCAAAAAATAAATAGCTGCAAATGGATGCTACATAACTCCCACTTCTTGCCAGCTCCTTTGCTCCCTCGCAGCACGAACGAGGAGGGCTGTGCAGGTCAGACCGGCAGGTGCCGACTGATGTGGTTACAGCAAGGGGACTGGCTGTATGGCTGCTGCGCCTTCAAGCTGTGGGACGCTGGGGCAGCTGGGGACAACCTGGGAACAGTCGATCCCCGCTGAGCCTCTGATCGCTCTTTGAACTGAATCTTGGAACCCAGGTGCGGGCTCGCACATCACCAGGCTTGGCAACTGCATGGAGAAGTGCTGTCCCCATGAACCCTTTTTCTCCCTACCCTTTCTTTCCCTGGCCCTGCGACTGGGGCTGGCCCAGGGTAAACACAGCTTTGCAAACTTCTCTGGCTAAGAAAATCGCAGAGGTCCCGGAGCAAGCCTGTCCCAGCCGCCACTCCAGCTGTCTGGAATATGCTGGATGAAACGAAATCGGTTCTGTGAAATCCGAGGGAAAGCAGCGCGTGTCCTCGCCATGAGTCTTGGAGCCACCGAAATCGCTGAAACTTTCACGCCCCCGCATGCGGGTCCCCTCTGTCCTCCCACGGGGTCCTGCAAGCTCTGCCGGTAGCCACCCGCGGGATTCTCCACCTGTCTCAGCCCGGTCCTCCTACAGGACCCGGCGGGCGGAGCGAAGCTGCAGTGACGTAATGGGAGCGGGGCGTGGGGAAATGTGCCGAGCGGCCCGGGCCGGCGGGGCCAGTCCAAGCGGCGCAGCCACCTGCGTGCGCACGCGTTCGGAAGGCCACCCGCGCCCAGAGCCCCATTTGGCAGCTAGGCGCCGGCGCCAGGGATCTGCGGGCGAGGGGCTGGCAAAAGGGGGCTGAAAAGCCGGGAGCCCGAGCGCCAGGCGACGGCCAAGCTGCTGCGTGCCCGAGCGCCCAGCTGGGTCAGGGACAGCCGCTGGGTGCCGGAGAGCCGAGCTGGCGGATTGCAGCGGAAAAGCTAAGGTGAGGTGTGTGTGTGTGTGTGTGTGTGTGTGCGTGTGTGAGACCGAGAGTGACAGAGACAGAGAGATGGAGGGAGCGAGAAGCGCACTTGGGCACCTGTGTGCATCTGCGCTCATGGTGGTGCGTCCATCGTTGTGCCCGGGTGTCGGTCCCGGTGCACGCTTCTCAGCTCTTGTGCCTTTTAGGGGGGGTGACGGTAGTAGGAATGGATGACAGCTGATGTCCCAGCATGAGTCGGGGGCTGTGGGTAGCATGTGCTGGAACGGACGTGTCCGCACAGCCTCATGCCGTGTGCGTGGCGTGTTCCTTTAAGCCGGAGTGTCCAGGTGGTAGCTGCGACGGGGACAACTTCTCTTCCAGCTGCCTGCAAAAGAGACCCGGCGGCGTGAGGCCCGCGAGGCCGGTGGGGGGATGCGGTAGGTGCCCCGGGGCGCCTGCGGGAGCGCATCTGTAGGTAGGAGCCTGCGAGGGGCAGACAGATGGCTGGCGAGGAGCGGAGGAGAGAGGGGCTTCTCTCCCATTCTTCCTCGCCCAGCCGGGCAGACGGACCTCAGACGGTGTACCTCCCTAACCCGCCGCCCCAGGGCAGAGAGGACAGTTTGTCTAGGTTCGGAGAGACCCATCAGCCCGTTCCAGTGCCTGAGAGCCGCCAGCCAGGTCCCTAAGTGATTGTCCTCTGCTCCTGGCTGTCCCTGGCGCCTCAGCCCCGCTCTGCGTTTAGAGACTGGGCGTGCTGGCGCTACGTCTTCACTCTCCCCTCCTCTTCTTGGACTTGACATGGAATCCTTTGGGAAACCCTCGCTCTGAGGACCGGCGAGTTGGATGGCCAGGCGGAGGACTTTCTGCGCCAGCGGGGAGGATCGACTCCGCGGTCCTGAGACTCGTCCCCGCTTTCCCCCATCCCCTCCGGGCAGCGCCCCGCCCGGGGCTTCTCCCAGGCTCAACGGGCGCCTCGGTGGCCTGCAGGAGCCTTTTGTCACCCTGCCAGAGGGGGCTCACGCTC
Source organism: Avahi laniger (assembly GCA_963575035.1). Lineage (NCBI taxonomy): Eukaryota > Metazoa > Chordata > Mammalia > Primates > Indriidae > Avahi > Avahi laniger. The sequence continues at coordinate 21,390 of CAUYSK010043308.1, forward strand.
CAGCCCAGGGAGACTAAGCAGGGTTCCGCAGGCCCCGAGGGAGGCAGGAGTGGGAACTGAATGGGGGAAAGATGCTAGGGAGACGGGAGAAACTGGAGCCCAGCGGGATTTAGGACCCACCCTGATGCTTGGCCCCCATCCCAACACTTGTTTCTCAGGCTGGTAACCACAGCCCCTCTGGGAGGGGAGAGAGTGCTAAGAACCTTCTCGCCCTCCTAACTGAGCCTGCACTCCTCCGGGAGGAGAACAACCACCAGCCATTTCCAATCTCCAACAATTCTTGGGCTGGAAAAATAAAGAATGCAGAAAATCAAACTTCCTTGTACATTTAATTTAACCACAGCTGAGCAAGTATTGACTGCCTGACTTTGGAATCCAGTATCTCTGTGACAAAAATGAAGTAGAAGTCACTGAGAGGCTTTAGGTGGCTGACTTCTTTGTTAAATAAAACTCCCCATGATTTAAGCTCATTTCTTCCTTGGAGTAGCCTTCCCACTAGGGACTGGCTCGCGGCTCTCCACCTCCACCCCCCATCCCCACCCCCACCAAGGCTCGGACCCTGTCTCCTGCCGACTCCCAGGCAGTTCCATCCTGGCCAGTGAGATTCTAGTGGAAATGGCAGAGTTAGGGCTGGAGAGAACAGTCACCTTCCCTCACCCCTGCATGATTCTTATCTCTAGAGCTCTAGACAAAGCTTCTGCAGCCCAGGGGGCCTCAGTCTTACCCAGATATCGAGTGTGACTGTTCATGTTACATAAATGGGGCTCTAGACATCCCATCTATGGGATTTCCCTATCGATCCATCCCCGGAAATGACTACTGTCCACTCCAATTCAGGTAGCTTGAATAGGATCCTGGATGTGTAGAATTAAAGTAACTGTCAAGATGGTTAGAGATGATAGTGGAAACAATCCAAGTTAATCTGGGGATAGACTAAAAACCGTTTCTTTACACCTTCTGTTTTGAGTAGCTGCCAGTTTATGCTTTTTTTATCCTTTGTGGACATGAAATTCTGGGCTCCCAAAATACTTGGGGTCAGCCACACAGCCCGGACCTCACTTTACAGGCAGTTGTGTGGTGGGGAAATTAGCGCAGAAAGAAAAAGCCAGGCGCACGGCAGGGCAGAGTGCACGAGAGGCAAACGTGGGCAAGGAATGTGGGCAAGGATCCTCTAGTACTTGCTGCTGGATAAGTCTCCTGTAACTTACCTGCAGTCTCTCCAAGCACTAAGGAGTAACCTTTCATCCCAGGAACCAGGAAAAGGACCCTGCTCTGGGGAAATGTGTCAGCCAAGTGAATTATTCCCACTCTGCTGAACACACCATCCCTCGGCCATCCCCCCTCTTCGTGGACTGACCTCTTTTCCTGTCCTCCTGCCTCACTCTTTATATCCCCAAGACCCAGCTTAAAAATTCTTCTCTTGAAGCCTCCCCTGAATGCCCCAGGAAAGGCAGGCATTCTTAAGTCCTTTGTCCATGTTTCTGCGCAGTTTGCACCACATATGAGTTGGCTTCTTTGCCTGTCTCCCTCCTAAATTCTTACCTCCTACAGGAACAGCCCTGGCTCAGGCCATTCCTGGATCCCTGCTGCCCAGCACAAAGAAACCTCCCTGCTCCGTGATGTTTTTTTGAATGGCTGTAGAGAAATCAGTTATGCGGTGAGCTATTGTTTCAGATCTTGAGCCAAACCAATAGTGTTAAAATTATTTTCTCAGCATGGAGGTAACACAGGGGTTGGTTGCTTCAAACCAAAGCCCAGTTATCAGCTGCTGGGTTTCCAGGCCACTGCGTGGCAAAAGACTTAGGGCCAGGCGGCCTGCGTTCGCACCCCCGCTCCACCAACTGTGCACAAGGGAACGGGAGTGAGTTCCTTGAACTCTCTAAGCCTCAGTTTCTACATCTTTAAAATGGGGATCATCATCCACACCGCATAGGATGGTTGAGAAGACCGGAGGGAAGAGTGGGTGTGAATGAACTCTATCAGTGCTGGGAAACTTCTGTTCACTTCTTTGAATGAACTGGCTTCTCACACCTGGTTCTTGGTTTTAGCCTTAAGTAGGGAATGGCAGACAAATTATCTGAGGTGTTAGACGCAGTTAGGAGCAGCATCCCACTCAGCGACTTTGGGAAAGCGGTCTCCTTGGCGCAAGGAGGTAGAGCGTTGGGTATCAGAAAACAGAAATACACACTAAAGCATACATTTTGAAAATGAAAGCAAGCCAGACTTTTATTTTTAATATTGAAGACTATACCTTGCTTCACTATGTAGGTAGATTTCAATAAGTTGGAGATAATGAGATGATAGAGGAAGACATGGGGGCAAAATAATACCTATGAGGTTCCACTTACGAGCCCAACACGATGCTGGGCGTTTCCGCGTACATTCCATCATTAGACCATGGAGACACCCCATTTTAACAAATGACGGTCAGAGCCATTAAGGACCAGGCACATGGTCACATGGGCTCAGCAGTGGAGGCTGCTTTGTTCTACCTCTGAAGTCTGGGGTTTTTCCACCATGGGGTTTTCAGAATGGAAAGATTCCAAGGCGATCAGAAGTCAGCATGGATTTCCTCTCAGGGAAGAGATCAGGAGTAGCAGCGTCAGACCCCTCTGAGGTCAGGGGCTGAACTTCCCCAGGCTCTGTCTTTTTCATAGTTGGGATCAGTCGACTTCTTAGAGGTCAAACTATGTGTTTTTTTTGGAAGCCACAGTCATCCCGTACATGTGCGTCATCAAAGATGATGTCTTAACCCCAACCCTTCCCCACAATCGGAAAAATAACTCAAAAAGTCTGCACACTGGTAAGGAACCGTAGAGCTTAATGTTGATGTGGAAAAAATAACCCATTTTTCAATTTAAGAGTATGTCTGGGCTGGGTGCAGTGGCTCACGCCTGTAATCCTAGCACTCTGGGAGGCCGAGGTGGGCGGATTGTTTGAGCTCAGGAGTTCGAGACCAGGCTGAGCAAGAGTGAGACTCCATCTCTACTAAAAAAAAGAGAAAGAAATTATCTGGACAACTAAAAATATATAGAAAAAAAAAAAATCAGCCGGGCACAGTGGCTCGTGCCTATAGTCCCAGCTACTCGGGCGGCTGAGGCAGTAGGATTGCTTGAGCCCAGAAGTTTGAGGTTGCTGTGAGCTAGGCTAATGCCACAGCACTCACTCTAGCCAGGGCAACAGAGTGAGACTCTATCTCAAAAAAAAAAAAAAAAAGAGTATGTCTGAGGGGGTAAACGAGAAGAAATGTGGAAAGCTGGTGAGACCTCGGCAGCCTGTGACTGATGGGCCAATCTTCCTTTTTTCCTTCCAGATGTCACAGTGGATCCTTGGCCTCCAGGGCCCATTAAAATGAGAATAAGATCTCTGGGCTGGCTGGAACTAGCCTAAGACTGAAAAGCAGCCATGGAAATGGCAGATGAGCTACTCAATGGGAGCCACGCATGGCTGTCCTCTCCACTGGACTTCAATGGCTCGGTGGTGGCAGCCAACAGTTCAAACCAGACAGAGCCGTACTATGACCTGACAAGCAATGCAGTCCTCACCTTCATATATTTTGTGGTCTGCATCATTGGGTTGTGTGGCAACACGCTTGTCATTTACGTCATCCTCCGCTACGCCAAGATGAAGACCATCACCAACATTTACATCCTCAACCTGGCCATTGCAGATGAGCTCTTCATGCTGGGTCTGCCCTTCTTGGCTATGCAGGTGGCTCTGGTCCACTGGCCCTTTGGCAAGGCCATCTGCCGGGTGGTCATGACTGTGGACGGCATCAATCAATTCACCAGCATCTTCTGTTTGACGGTCATGAGCATCGACCGGTACCTGGCCGTGGTTCACCCCATCAAGTCGGCCAAGTGGAGGAGACCCCGGACAGCCAAGATGGTCAACGTGGCTGTGTGGGGGGTCTCTCTGCTAGTCATCTTGCCTATCATGATATATGCCGGGCTTCGGAGCAACCAGTGGGGGAGAAGCAGCTGCACCATCAACTGGCCAGGTGAATCTGGGGCATGGTACACAGGGTTCATTATCTACGCTTTTATCTTGGGGTTCCTGGTACCCCTCACCATCATTTGTCTTTGCTACCTGTTCATCATCATCAAGGTGAAGTCCTCTGGAATCCGAGTGGGTTCCTCCAAGAGGAAAAAGTCTGAGAAGAAGGTCACCCGAATGGTGTCCATTGTGGTGGCTGTCTTCATTTTCTGCTGGCTCCCCTTCTACATATTCAACGTGTCCTCCGTCTCCGTGGCCATCAGTCCTACCCCGGCCCTTAAAGGCATGTTTGACTTTGTGGTGGTCCTCACCTATGCTAACAGCTGTGCCAACCCTATCCTATATGCCTTCTTGTCTGACAACTTCAAGAAGAGCTTCCAAAATGTCCTCTGCTTGGTCAAGGTGAGCGGCACAGAGGACGGGGAACGGAGTGACAGTAAGCAGGACAAATCCCGGCTGAATGAGACCACGGAGACCCAGAGGACCCTCCTCAATGGAGACCTCCAAACCACTATCTGAACTGCCTGGGGAAAAACAAAAAACCAGCCAAGTTCTGCCCACTGGCAGTGGCTCTCCCTCCAGACCCCACTGCATCCCCTTCCCGCCTCCCGCCTGTCACACCTGGCTTCTAGAATAGAGATTGCTCAGCATGAGTCCAGCGCAAAGAACTGTGTTTGAGGCGGCTTGCCCGACTGAGTGACAATGTGTGAAATTGTTTACCACCCCCTTAAAGTGAACATTTAAATGCAGGCAGACAATTCAAAGTCTGGAGAAGGGGAGACCATGCCTGGGTGTGATCTTTAGAAATGCTGATGCTCAACAGAAATAGGAAAAATATTTCCGTGTGTTTGCGTGTTTAAAACCCAATGTGTAATCTTGTGCTCTTATATTTATACCTGTGTATTCCTATTTAGTCTCTGTATAGTCATTACCTACATTCTGAGTTCACGTACGCAAGTAGCAAATTCAAGTGTGCATAGTATAGATGGACGTTTACCATGATATAGGACCCGCAGAAACGGACTGGCCACAAAGTCAATGAAGTTTAAGCTCCAGGGATCTCTCTTGCATGGGCTTTTCCAAGGCCCAGGAGGAACCCGGGCAGTATGTTCACATGGTTGTATGTTTTTGTAAAGAATTATAAAAGTAAGACATTTTTGCATTGTTTTTCTTAAAGAGGGCCCCCTAAATTGTAGAAGCTTCCAGCCTCACAAAACTTGCCTCTGCCCCTGGGTATTTGCATCATTAATTTCAGGCAATTTAGGTCAAAGTAAGAAGGGAAAGGGAGAAGCTATTTCAAAAACCAGAACATAAATTCATGTGTTTCCACTTCTCAGATAGAATCAAAGAATTATTCAGTTTGCCTAAAAAGACTTAAGTGGTTTTGGTCATTGATCACTGCATTTATCAAGACAAGGCCAGCTTTGTTATAAAATTGCACTGTTTTCTTCTCAAATTGCTTTAGTTTTTCTGAGGGAGGAAATCACTAACATGAAAGGCCAAAAATGGACTATGATTCTTGTGAGGAAGCAATGTTATTCTCCCCACCATGAAAATAAATGAATAGGTGTGAAGCAAAATTACACCTTTATGAGAAACCATGAAATTGTTACTATTTTTTTGTTTTTTTTTTAATGCCAGACATAGCTTCCTAATGAAAGAAAAAGGAAATGTAATTCAACAATTCCTCAAAGGGGCTTTTTGAGGATTTTATACAGAGCTGGACACTAAGAAAATCAGCACGCGTACTGAAGACCTCAGGACGGTGTCCGTGAACAGGAGCCCACGCGCCAGACAATGGATATGTGGCGCGTGGGGGGGGCAGTGTGAGCGCTGGAGGGAGCCCCGCCCCTCGCAGGCATCGCTGTGTCACCATCCTTGCTGACTGTCCTGTCTTTGGTGCCACAGAATCTGAGCTATTCCTCAACGACTGTGGTAGACAGGCACTTTACATCATAAAGTGGCATTTTTTTGGTCCCCAAAACTGTCAGGTCCAAGCAATAAGAAAAGAGACAATGTTCATTTCATTGACGATCACAGTTTCCAGAATTACGGAGAAATATATACTCGGGTGTTTGCAAGGATGCCATCCTCTCTGGGTTTTATATGAAAGCATCACTCTTAGTGTCTCACGTATAGATTTTACCATATTTAAAAATAAGCTTCCTCTTCTGGCTCCCTAAGCAGGGGCTGTGTGACTGTCGGAATGACTGAGTGCCACACCTGTGGCTATCATTGTCAACGTGGTGCCTTTATTCTACAGAATTCACACCGCGGCATTTGCAGAAGTATTTACTGTGGCTTAGGAAAACATGTTCAATAAGATGTAAGATACTCCCCTGTCTGTCTTCAGGGTGCCAGGCCGTCTCCTGCTCTCTCCCAGCCCTTTCTCTCTCTCTCAGACACATTCTCTCTGTCCTTCTAAAGGGTAAAATAGACATTTTTTACTCTTCTATCTTAAAAAAAAGATTTAGGATAGATAAATAAATCCATGCAAAAATAAAAAGAGGTCCAAATTATAAAACAAGACTATAGGAAAAGTTGCTACAAAAAAATGCATCAGTAAAACCCCGCAGCATTACTAAAGGCAAGGTCAGCTACGAGGTCAGCTCAGGGCTTCCCAGCAGCCACAGCTAATGGAGTATGGCCTCTTTTTAAAAAAATAAAATGAAAACAAGCAAAGATTCAGAAGGAAATACTTTAGACACTACTTTACGATTACTGTGATACGAGATGTTCCAGGGTCTTTGAGTAAATGCTGATATTTACTTAGGGGAATGATTCTAAGGGACTAAGAATGGGTAGAGATAATTTCAAGGCAGGTGAGACTAATTCTACAGTACCCATGCCCCTGCGACCAGAGAAACCGCCTCCAAAGAGGCTGGGTTCCAAAGTAGCCATCTACACCACAAAAGGAAATGCATACGCAGGGGGTGGGTACTCACTGGCTGGAAAATCATTCTGAGCCTAAAATTGATGTTCTAATTCCATCCAAATAAGCAGTTAGCTTTCTACCATATGGAAAGGTACTCTCCACTTTTTGAAATATCTATTTCAAGGATGGTAAGCTCTGGTTGTTTTTTTTGATCTAAAAAAAAGGGGAATGAACATTTGAATTTAAAGGTTAATGCAATTTTAATTCAAAAATTTAATCTTAGCCTCTACTCAACATTTTATTGTGAAGATAAATCTTCTGGAAGAGAATAAAAAGTAACACACCCATTGATTTTAGGACATCTAATCATTTGGGTTATGCAAGCTACTACCGACCTTCCGTTTGCAGGGGTAGTTCAGTACTGATTAAACCTAAGTGGACTTCGTGAGCAAGGTCTTGGGAAAAATGATACGACGTTGCAGCCTGTGTTGAACGATGCTAGCTTGTGTTTCAGCAACACAGAGAGTCGGGTAACATTGGATGTGGAGACGAAGCTTCGGTGGTGTTCACATCATACCTTGGAGCAGTCTGGAAGATGGAAGGACACTGGATGGTGACAGAAAGGAAAATGTGAGCTGCTGGACAGGGCTTCCAGAGCTGGCAGTGAACTGGAGTCTATTTGCTTAGACAAATGTAACCTTCTCTCCATGACGGGATACAAGTGTTGCCTGCAAAGCTTGCAGGCCCAGCTGCCCGAGCGCAGGAGCTTGGTGCCTGATCACAAGGATAGGAGGAAGTAAAGGGCTGTCAAGATATATGTTCCTAATCAGCTCCAAATGTGACTATTCAATGAAGACAGTGGGTACAGATGAAGGCAGGCATGAACTTTGGCTTTGCTGAAGAAAGGCGGCAAGAGAACCATGGAAAGTTTCCCTAGGTGGTGGGGAAGGTCTGATTAGTGTTTCCGAAATGCATATCATTCTAAGAATCACAAGAGCTGCCAAGCCAAGCAGATGCTCTTGTAAGTGATGACTTATAATCAATCACTTGTCTCATCTACATTTTTACCAGATTCAAAAACACCAAATTTCCCCATCAAATGCTCTATCAGAGCAAACCTTTACCTAAGTGCTTGTTTCCCTTCTAATATCTGAATTTCTGGGAGCATTCCCACAGGCAGAGTCTCTCATTTTCTCCAGCAGCTCATCTAGAAAGTGGGCTCCAGGGACCGTATTCTACTTACAGCTGAAAAGCTTTTGTAGCCGTTGTTACCCTATTCGGGGGGACATTAGCGTCGAGAATGACATCTCAAGGACAAGATTTCACACCTCTCACGCCCCCCAACACACTCTCGAGGACCACCCACCCTTTGCCTTCACTCAGCAGTGACTGAACACAGGTGGATAATTTACTTTTCTCCTTTAGATGTCCAGGTTGTGTGTATTTGGACTATGCTTAAAAACAGAGCTAAATATTAACCAAGACTTAACCAAGCAGTCTATAAAGCCATATTGATTCTCCTAAGATTAAAAGTGAGCATGATATCATTAAAATGAAATGCTGCGGCTTGATCACCCAGCTCGGGGAGCATCTGCCTCCTGTTGGACAAAGCTTTCAGGCACGACAGAGCTGAACACACAGACTCCGCTTCAGGTGGGTGGGGAGGGAGTTTTACTTTTCATCTCTCTCTCTCCTGGCATTATCAAAGGGACAGGCCAGCAGGAGAAAAGGACACTTCCTGGTGTGGATATTGGTGTCCGGTGGGGAGAGGTGGCTCATTTCCATTTCCGAGCCTGGTAGGGTGGGAAGCAGGAAAGTGCTGGCTGCAGATAAAATCGCCCTGTCCTTTAGAGAAGGCTGTCAAGGAACGCGACGCAAGGCCACTTACAAAGGAATCGGAAACGGCTCCCACGGCCTCGTCCACCCAAGTACTCAGCGACAGGGACCTCCAATTGCCTAAGGCATAGAGAAGGCCCCTTCGCAGTGGGAGTCGCTGAGGAGAGAAAGGGGGGCCAGGGGCGAACCCAGCCCTAGGGGCTGCCGGAGTCTTTGTTCTAGCCCTGGGCACAGAGGGAGACGGTTGTCCTGCGTCCTTACAAAGAATAGATTACAAAGTCCAGTGCAGGGCCCTTGAAGGAAAATTACCAGTCTCAAGAGAGCAAGGCCCGCAGTCAGCCCTCTGGGACCACCTGTCAATGCCCCAGGCACAGCAAAGGGGCGGCAGTGCCGTTCCCACCGGGCAGCGCTTCCTCTGCCCCTCCAGGTGGCTGGGGTATCAGTTCCGGGAGGGTTCCTGTCCCCAGGTAAAGGAATGTGTTCACAGCTGATGTTTTTCTCAAGGGGATGACATTTTTAACAAGGAACCCAAATGGATCTCTTACAACACAGCCAAGGCTCGGTTGTTTTCTTCTCACTAACCAGCATCGCACTTCTCAGGAGACGGGGACCATGTTCTGAGGCTCTCGGGCTCTCCTCAACTTATACTTGCACTTCAGTTTGTGCTCCCAACACACGCGCGCACCCACACACACACACACGCATGTGACGCACATGCATACAGGCGCTGCAATGGAGCACAAGTGTCATGCATGTGAAGGACACACGTGTGTGATGTACAGGTATACACGTGTGAGGCACACATGTAATGGACACACGCATGTGAGAGGCATGTGTGTGACACATACAGGTACACAATACATATTCTATATAATTTAGGCAAGACTTCCAAAGTGGAGATTCTCCAAGAGCTTTAAACAGAGGGAGATAACTACAATTTGACGAACTCATTTCAAGCCCATGGCTATTCAGTCAATGTTTCCTTGGCCGATGGCACAATGGGAGGGGGACAGTGCGCACGAGCTAATTTTTTACCCAGAGGATTCTGTGTGAGATCACAGATTGCATGCCTGGCCCCAGCCAGCTGTCCCTGCTATAACAGGCTGCCTCAATTTTTTAAAAAACTAGAGTTGGCAAAAGGATGTGAATGGTTTCCTACAAATCATCCCCACAGTCAACCAACTTAAAGCACATGTACTGCGAACAGCGATATTTTTGCATAAGAAACACAGTTTCTTTGAAGAAAAAATCACTGAAAGTAATTTTTAAATTGATTCTCATCAAGGACAGCATCTTAACAGACATTTCTTCTCCTCCTCACCCCCACGCTTCTTGTTTGTTTTTTGTTTTCTGAGACGGGGGTCTTACTATGTTGCCCAGGCTGGAATCGAACTGCTGGGCTTCAAGCGCTCCTCCTGCCTCAGCCTCCGGAGTAGCAGGGGCTACAGGTGCGCCCACCGCACCTGCCTCCTCCGTGCTTCTTAATACAAACCAAAGGCTGAACACCTTGGGGAGGCTGTGACACTCCGACACTGAGGAGCTGAATTGCGGCTCTCGTCCTCCCCCGTGCGTGCACCTCCACAAAGCGTCTCTTAGACATAAAGACATCTCCCCTTGTCTACTGTCCTGCAGTAATCCATTTCCATGGTGCAGGGTATCTATATCAGCTCGTCTCGTTTGCTTTCTACGTCCCTGCCAGTATGTGATGGGGAGAGAGCATTGTCATATCCTTCTCTGATGAACAGAAGTCTGATCTCCGGGGTTCATTCTGGAGATTAATTAAAGCTAGCCTCGTTTCAGCCGCACTGCCAGCCTGCGTGCTAGACGCTCGTGGAGCAAAGCTTGGACTGAATGGATACTTACTTTATTTGGCTTCAGCTTAAATGCTTTTTGGCAGATGAAATGAGTCACCTAATGCTGTCTCTCCCAAACCCCCAAGTGGACGGGCTCCGGAGGCCATAGACCAGAGCTGTTCCACTTTTCTCCTCTGCACCTTCACGTGGCCACATTTTGCTTTCTCCTATATCCAAGGAATTGTCAGCTCAGAGGTGGCAGAACACCATGTGGCCTCTGTGAGGGGCTGTCTTTGCAGCCAAGGAAACTCATCCCTTCTTGGCTTTAAACGGAACATTTCTAGTCCAGCTGAGCAGACATGAAATCTGGTTTGCTACCAGCAGTATGGCTCTGGGCTGTCGCGCAGACATGAAAATGGGCATTTAGAGGGTTTGGGATTCTTGAGGGCTTCCTTACTGCCTCCCGGAGAAATAAGGTAAATCCTAATTGTTGGAGAAGAGCCAAAGCGAGGCTCTGAGGTGGCAAATCTGTTTCCAGAGGTCAGCTTCCTCTTTTGAGTGTCAAGGTCAGCGGAGGCCCAGGTACTCTAGGTGAAGTCCAAACGGGAGACTAGCTGAGCAAGGAGTCTCAAATGTTTAAAATTGAGCACATCGGCGTTCCTTTCCTTTAACTATACCCTCTGCCTGTCTTTCGAAACAGTGTTCTCTAATATTTCATATTTAAAAATTTGAAATGCCTTCTCTTTTTGAGAATTCCATAGTGCCCCTTTTAAATAACCAGAAAGGGACATTTCGTTTTCACAAAATGTAGTTGGGAACCCATTTCTAGGGAAAGAGTCGGCAGAGGCATTTAATCCTATGGGTCGATGGCCCAGAGCCAGGTTTCGTTCTCTTTCTCCGTCTCTCTCTCTCCTTTTGGTCACTGCCTGCCCTCCAACAGATGCAGTTTAATACGTAGCTGAGCAGGAGAAAAAGGTTCCAGTTAGAACGACAGTTAGGGAAGACTGGTTTCCCACCTGTTCCAACCTGAAGGGGCATTCAGCCAGCCCACGAGGTCCCGTGAGCGGCTGCCAAGCTCACTCTACGTGATGCCAACAAAAGTAACAGCGGACAATTCAACTGCCCAGGATGCTCTTGGAATCCTTTTCCCCAGGAAATGTCTCCATTCAGGGTTCCAACATCCTGAGAGCAGTCTCATCAGTAAAGAACAGCGTGTGGAGTACATGGGGATGACTTTGAGAACTCATCGCAAGCTGCTGTACCATGGACGGCACATTTTTCCTGAAGTCTCTGTACTCCTTATTTCCTAGTTAATGTATCCATCACTCTTTGGCTGTCACTCACCAATAAGCAACAGCAGATTTTTATAAACAGTAGATCAATCATGATCAAAGGACACTGAACACTCCTACACGGCTCCCACATGGTGCCTCCCTGCTCTGTCCTTCTGAGTGACGCTGACATTGTTGTTGTCCTCTTTTTATGAGGGAGGTGGAGACAAAGAAACCAAGCCTTTGAACTCCTTTCCAGCCCTGTCTTTGAAGGCCAAATGGAATTTTCTTCCTCCTTCCATGTTCTACGGATATGAGGAAGCCTGAGCCATGCAGGAGAAGCCTCCAGCAGCCCTGACTGCAAACACAGTTTCGATTATGGGTAGTAATTGATGGCTTTAATATGTTAAGACCAAGTGTGTACCCAGTGCATAGCTAGAATTTTTATTATTCTCATGATATTTTGAAGATGGTTATTCTTGCTAATGTGTCTTCTCTGCATGTCCAGTATTTCGATCAAATAGCTAAAACTGCATTTGCTTTTTAATGAACCTTTGTGATTGTGTGTGTTTCTCTGTCAGATAAATTTACCTTCAGATTTGCTGTGAAAAGTGATTATAGCATCTTAATACTAGAAAATAAGAGTCAAACATCTCTTTTTAGTGACTTACTTTTTTAGAAATGTACAGGTGTACTGTTTCATGAACTACCTTCCCATGAAATCATTCTCAATCAAAAGGGACTCAGACCAAAATTTGTTCATTAGACCAGCTACGTGAACTCACCTGTGTCCCTACCTACCTCTGAAAAAGGCCCACATTCTCAGAAAAATGGGCCAGGGTCCTAAGTGACACACCCACCCTTTCCAGGTTCCCTAAAATCCTGTGCTAGAAATTGACTTAAACATTTGACAATTTGATTTAAAACTATAAGCTCAACAAAAAGCCTATAAAAGTTGTCTAGATAAACCCAGGTCTTGGCAATCATTTATCTGGGAGCAAAAGAGGAAGAAAGAAAAAGGGAAAAGCTTGACAACAGGGTACTACCGGTGAGTCCCACTTTGTCCGCAGACTGATTTTTAATGGCCTCACGATTTCTTCCAGGTTTTATAGCCAGGTTGAAATACAGCAGCAATTGAAGTCATCGAGAAGCAGATGATGGAAGGACTGCTCTAAAAATGCCAAGAAAACACACCAGGTCTTGGTGATAGCAAAACAGCCTATGGAGAAATGCCAAGAGTCTAGAAATTCGATCAAAGAAAACAACTTATCATCTTCTCATTTTCCTTTCACTTAAATCCAAAACATAACAAATTTCCAGTTGCTTAAAAGAGAGTAAGTTAGACTGCTAAAATCAAAAATTAGCTGTTTACCGCTAGGTACCAAGCCCTGTTTTAAGCACTGTACACGTCATCTCATTCGATTTCCATAAGCCCTCTGAAGTAGGTACTATAACTATACCCGTTCTTCAGATGAGCAAACTGAGGCATGGCATACTTGTGTCACTTGCCCAGAACCCACTTCTCCAACTAGCACAGTCACCCATGGAAGGTGTGACCTTGAGCAAGTGCCTGATCTTCCAGAGACCACACTTCCTCATTTGCAAAACAGGAATAACACCAAGCACCTCACTGAATTTTGTAAAGATTGGATGAAAGAAAATATTTCAAAGGATTTGTCACATTATCAGACATATAGAGATGCTCAGTAAATATTAGGTTTCCCTTACCTTTAATCAGAGCAAAAGAAGACCATAAATTTCATGGTTGCTAAATAGCTGACCATCTTCTACAATTGCTAATATTAAACCACAGCTTCTGATTCTGTCCTTAGTGGGAAGCTTGGCAGGCACTAACAGAGCCAGTCATGTGACGCAGATGAAAGCAAGTCGGGGTGCAGGAAAGAAAATGCAGGTGTGTGACTGCTGGATGTGGTAGTATACACTTTCTGTCTGCACGAGGCGTGTTCCTTTCTGGCTAAAGGACTTTACTCCTCTCCTGAGCCTGGCTATAGTTTGGTCTCCACCAGCGTGGACCAGGGATAACCTCTGATCTCCCTGAACAGAGCCTCATCTTGCCAAAGCATTCTGCAAATTAGCGGTTCACGGTATGTTATAAATCATTGAGTGCTTTTCCTTCTTCCTCCAGGCTGGGACCACGGTTGGCCCGGGGCCTGGTGCTCACCTGGTGCTCACCAGAGGAGGGTGCCCCTCATCTTGGGCCTATCACCATCTGCATCAATCACAGGTCCAGCCGGAAGCAGAGGGCACGCTCAAGAAGGTATGCCCTCAACTGCAACGAATGCAATGAAGGGCGATGGACAGAGGTGTGGGCAGGTACAAGAGAACCAGCAAGAGACGGATGAGGTGCCCGGAGACTAAGTAAAGGAGTAAGAGAGTAGGAAGGTTAAAATGGACAGGAGGCTTTTCTATTCCACAAGGAACATTCGAAAGTTGGGGGTGAGGGGCCGGCTGATGTTACACAGGAATATGAGCGAATCCAACATTTCTGATATTAGTGTAAATGAATCTGGTCATTTTCTTTTTCTCGTTTAGAAATTACAGGGTAAGGTGTAGTTTCAATAGTTACAGATTTGTTAGCATACCAATACATTACTTCATTACAAAGCTAAACTATTATTCCTTGACAAATATTGAATGTCTGCTGCATGCCAGAGATTGTTCTAGAAGCTGGAAAGTCAGTGAAACAAAAGAGAGAATAGGTCTCTGCTCCTTGCTGTGGGAGAGACACTAAATAAACAAATACACAAATAGATGAAGATGTGATTTCAACACAGCGACAAGTGCTGTGATGAAAATACATAAACAGTAAAGAGTAGCGGCTAAAGGCATGGGTCCAAGAGACGGCCAGCTGGTGTGTATCTCAGCTCTGCTACTTCCTTAATGATTTGGAAATTACCTAACCTCGCTGGGCCCCAATTTCCTCCTTGGTAAAGTGGAGATAAGAACAGGATCTAGCTAGGAGGGCTTTTTGTGAGAATTGAATAAGGTAGTTCATATTCAAGGCTTATAACAGTGGCTGACATGTAGCAAGGTGTCGATAAATATTAGCTTTTGCTACTTTAGACCGGAGTGGTCCAAGCAGGCTTCTCAGAGGAGGTGACCCCCACTCGAAGATCAGGCGGAAGAAACAGCAAGAGCAACAGACTTAGGAAGGAGTGAGCAGGGCCTTGCTTTTAGAGTAGAGAGACCAGGGGGGTGGGAGGAGAACAAGGGTGGAGCAGGGTGGGGTGAGAAGGGTCAGGCCATGCAGGGACTTGAAGGTCTTTGATAGGAGTTTGCGTCTGGCCCAGAGGGATGGGCAGCCATTGGAGGGTTTGAGCACAGGACGTACAAGACCTGGTTTCCACTTTGAAAAGATTCAGCGGCTTTTGTGGCGAGGAGTGTGAACTAAAGAGGGTGGAGTAGAAACGGGAATTAGAAGGTAACTCAGGTGGCTCAGAGGAGAAAATGGTGGTTTGGACGGTGAAGATGGAAAAAGAGCAGTGATCAGCAAACTACGGCCCATGAGCTGACGCTGGCGCTTTGCCTGTTTTTGCAAATACGGTTGCCCCTCGAACACCATGGGTCTGAACCGCAAGGGTCCACTTACTGAAGATTTTTTTCACCCAAATGTGGATCGAAAATACAGTATTCTTGGGATGTGAAACTCACCTATATGGAGGGCACACTTTTCCTATACACAGTTCTGCAGGGCAGACTGGGGGACTTGCGTATTTTCAGATTTGGGTATATGCAGAGGTCTGGGAACCAATCCCCCATGGGTACAGAGGGATGACTGTGAAACCTCACTGGACACGGCCACACCCCTCTGCTCACATATTATCTATTGCCGCTCTTGTGCTAGAATGGCCTTGCTGGATAGCTGTGACAAAGACCACAGGGGTGGTCCGTTTACTATCTGGCTCTTGACAGCAAAAGTTCATCGACCTCTGTTTTGGAGGAAGAGCTTCCAGGACTTGTGAAAGGATTGGGTGTCGGGGGGGAGAGGTGAGAGAAAGAGAGAGACGGAGGACTTTTTGTGAGTTTTAGCCATCAATAACTGGGTGGCGCCATTTCCTGGGATAGGGATGACTTGAGGGGGCAAGCCTGGGAGTGGGTACCAAGAAGAGAGTTACCATTTTGGACGTGATAACTTTGAGATATCTCTTAGACATCCAAACGGAGATTCTCCGGAGGCAGCTAGATGTACACAGCAGGAGCTCAGAGCTGGAGGAACCAACGTAGGAGTCATCTGCAAACAGCAGTTCCTTCTCTTCATTTCTGCTGCCATCGCAATTTCTACCTGAGCCCCTGTAGTGACCCTCTAAATCTTATGTCCACGGGCAGGACGACCTCACCTAGACAGGGCATGTGGACCGAGAAGGCACCAGCGCTAGGGCTGGAGCCTGGGCCTGTCCAACGTGAGTGGTCATAAGAGGGAAGAAGAGCCAACAAGAATGGGTGAGAAAACTGCCTAGGGAGATGGGGGAAAGCCACCAGAGCACATCACAGATGTCCAGGGGAAAAAGAGCATTGGCCAGTCGCGGTGGCTCACATCTGTAATCCTAGCACTCTGGGAGGCTGAGGCGGGAGGATCACTTGAGCTCAGGAGTTCCAAACCAGCCTGAGCAAGAGCGAGACCCCGTCTCTACTAAATATAGAAAAATTATGGCCAGGCGTGGTGGCTCACACCTGTAATCCTAGCATTCTGGGAGGCCGAGGTGGGTGGATCGCTCAAGGTCAGGAGTTTGAGACCAGCCTGAGCAAGAGTGAGACCCCGTCTCTACTAAAAAATAGAAAGCAATGATCTGGACAACTAAAAATATATATATAGAGAAAAAATTAGCCGGGCATGGTGGCACATGCTTGTAGTCCCAGCTACTCGGGAGGCTGAGGCAGTAGGATCGCTTGAGCCCAGGAGTTTGAGGTTGCTGTGAGCTAGGCTGACGCCACGGCACTCTAGCCCAGGCAGTAGAGTGAGACTCTGTCTCAAAAAAAAAAAACAAAAAGAGAGAGAGAGTCAACAGGGGCAGGACAGCTATGCCCAACTCTGTAGAAAGGCCCAGAACTGAGATCGGCAAGGCGGACAGGAGGCCTTTCAGCGGACGGAGTGTGACGCCAGGGGCCTACTGGCGGCAGGTGGGGAAGATAACAGGAGGTGACTTGTGGAGACAGCGATTACTAAAGGCCAAGACGCTTCAGTGCCATAAGCAGAGGAGACAAGCAGACGACGGAGTGTTTTTATACGACGGGACACACTAGAGAATATTTTTAAGATAATGAGAAAGATCCAGCAGGGAAGGAAGCCAGGTCCTTAAGAGGCGGGAAGGGCAGGAACCAAAGATTGAATGGAGAACTACGAGGAGGAGGACCCCTTGTCCTGCACAGCAGGAGAGAGGGTAGGAGGTGTGAGCACATCACCAGGCAGGTTGCAAGATTTCACGGGGAGAGCATGAGAACGCTTCTGCCTGGTATTTCTGTTTTCTGAACACATATGAGAAAAACTCATCTGCTGGGGTGGAACAGTGGGGAGGTTTGCAAGGAGGTATGAGGTTGTTACAGAACCACTGACCTTCGACCAGGTATCTTTCGTATTCCCCATAGCACCCCGCACGGAGCCAGCTAACACGGGACGTGTGGAACACACACCAGTGAGGGACAGAAAGTTTGGAGTGGGAACTTGGCTATAGCCTTTGTGAGCCAGCGTGTGGAGGGCGTGGGAGCCCAGACGCGCAGGCTCCCTCTCTCAGGTGTGAGGCCTGCCTGGCTGTTTGTTGAAGGCAGAGTCTCAGGTATCTGCAAACAGTTAAGTCAAATAACCACCCCTTCTGCCACAAATGTCACCTCCAGTAGACACAAGCTGATAAACACTGCCATAAAGATAAGAAGTCAAGACAACCGCATCAGGGCTCTCTTGACCCCGCTGGCATCCCAGCCAAGAGCAAACACCCAATGTCTGGATCCCACCAGGCAATAGTGTGGAATTCAACCTCCTGCCCAGCCCTGACATTACTTTAATGGACACAGTCTGTCCTTTACTGTATCAAATTTCCCTTTCTTTCTTCCTCTGTTAATTTGTGATCAGATTCCTCTCCTTTCTTTTTTTCTTCCTTCTTGCTTTCCCTCCTAGCTTAGCCACAGTTAAATTTCTTATTTTCATTTTCCTGTGTAATTTAGTCTCTTTCACTTATTATCTCTTCTCTGGTTGTGCCCAGCCCCCAATCCATCTTGACTCTTATCAGAGAATGTCCCAGCCCCCCACATCATCAGGGTACAGGTACAAGATTCAGCAGGTTCACTCTTCCTTTTCTATATGGATGTGCTAAAAATGCAGCCAACTTACATCAAAGAGGAGGTATTGGAACAAGGGTGGGAGTGGGTGTGATGTGGGTGAGTCTTACTGCTTTTATTATTTCAGCTATTAGGCAATCAATGGTAAAAGACCCTTATGCCTTTTCCAAGGCAATGCATCTTTTGTGAAGATACTTTGTGATTATGTAACATATATGCATGACATATTTTGCAAATAGTCATCGACTCATTTGGTCTGGGAGCCACGGTCTAACGGATCCGTGCTCTCAGATGCTAGACCACATACTGCATACAGGAAGACCATGTGGTATCTGTGAAAATATGCAAAAATCTGTTAAAAATTCTTCTATTTTAGGCATTTTTCTGGCTTGCTTTCTATATTTCTATTAAAAAGTAAGGAGAAATCTGCCCCCTTGATGTTCTGAATGAGATAAGAGAGTACTGATGCGCCTAGAGAAAGTAAAAGTGTCAGAATACATCCCTGGTTTTGAAAGATGGCCCTCCAGCATGCAGACACTTGGCTGTCAGGCATGGCCACACCATATGTCACTCCAGCCTGGGTCCCCAAACTGATTGCACAATTGCAGAGACCCACACTTAGGCAGAGGGAAGCGAGCAGTGTGGGTACCGTCTGAATGGTTCTCAGAGTGATTTGGGCCACCTGTCTCTCCATGTTCCGAAATTTTATTTAATAATGTGACAAAGTAGAAGGATCAAGGACTGCTAGAATCAGACTCACAGGGATCTGAAGACAGGCTCTGCCACTGACTAGCTGTGTGACCTCAGGCAGGTTGCTTGGTCTTTCTGAACCTTGGTTTTACCTGTAAAATGAGTGCCATACCATCTATGCCATAGAATTACTGTAAAAACTAGAGGCAATACATTCAGAATGCCGATACAGTGCTATGACTACGAGCAGAATGCCTAGGTTTGATTTCAGGGCCCCGGGATGATCTGAACATAATCTCTTGAACTTAAACATTTGATGTTTAAAATTCTACAACTCAGGATTTAAGGTCAAAGGAAGAAAGCTTGACATTAAGAGTCATCACGTAATACACACACATACTCATCCTTAAACCAAAAACTAAACTATGGCAATAAAGCAAAAAGGTGTCTCTTTCACTCATATACCTCCTAATACCTTGAGAAAAAAGACTCTAGGTTATCATCTCTGTCCCCTCTGTCCCCAGCATGGTGCCTGGTCTGCCTGGTCCAGCTACTGAAGCTTTCACCTGGTTTTGATATGCAGAAGGAGAAGGGGACAGGGCTGCTCCCAGGATGCAGGGAGCAAGGAAAGGAAACACGGAGAGTAAAGCGTCAAAGCCACATTTCCTGTGGGTCCTGGGAACTTTTCCAGTTTCTAGGCTAAGAAAGTTTAGTAACAGCCTCTGTCAGTGCTCAGTTCTGCAGGCAGAGGAGCAACAGTGGCATCTTCAGGCCAGTCAGATGAACTTGGCCAGGGAAATACAGAGGAAAGGCAGGGGATGCCCTGATTTCAAAACTCAACTCTGCAGTGGAGACAGCTGGCCCGCTTGCCTTTTCTCCACCTGAGCTTACAGGTATTGTGCACAAGCGCAAATCATCTTATACAAACCTCCAGGCCCCTAGACCCTACCCAATGTGTTGACATTTCTCCCCTTTCTGTTAGAAAGACTTCAGCCAAATTCTCATGGAGCTGGAAGCTCAGAGGAGTGTGTGTCCATTAGGGCTAGGGCAAGCAAGAGAACTGATTTTGATTTTTCAAAAAAGAAAATTTATCAATAAGACATCGGACAGCTCATAGACTCTCTGGGAAAGCTGGGGAATCAGGCTCACGCGACAGGCAGGAATGAAGGGAAGGTAACATTCAGAACCCAGTCAAAGCATACCACAGGGTGATGATTCTGGTGAGGACATCATTGTGGATGCCCACAGCTGCCACCAGCACCACTGCCAGCAAGGAGCTGCAGCTGGACTCACTGCCCCGGCTGACCCTGAGGAGTGCATGCCGCAGGCAATACCTGTGCCATCACCAAAATGAAATCTCACTGTCACCTGCTTGTTCACTAGCTTTCCACTCAAAGTCTCAGGCCACAGGCTTGCACCGTAGCTGCAAAGGGTCCCAGGGAAAAGATACTGCCAGGCTGACATGAATTCCCCAAATACAGAAAACAGTCTGCAGACGCTGAGCAGCCGAATACCAATTAATTGTGCCCTGCAGAATGGGATTGCAGAAGCGGCAAATTGCAGGCCTGCCATCAGGGGGCGCTCTGAGTTTGTGGAAAATTATGTGAAAAAGCAGAAAAAGGCTGGAGCCAGGAATTCAAAACTCTAAGGCCCAAGTGCTGATTGGGTTACTTATTAGCTATGTGATTTGGGCCCGTAATAAATAAACTTCTCTGGGTTTTTGTCATGCATAGACTAGGCATTAATTGCAGGGCTGGTGTTTGTATCAAATGAGATAATTTTGAGGACACGCTTGGACAACTGTACTGAGTGAAACCATTTGCCTCTCCCGGTCCCAGCTTACCCATCTGTAAAGTGGGAATGATACTCCCTGCACTGGGGGGCTATGGAGAGGTAAACTAGAATATTATAAATTAATCGTTTATGTACAGGTTGAATTTCTTTGATGTCCGGTATTTGCCTCAAAATACTGGAGGTGGCAGGTGGCGCTGCAGATAAGCCGGACCACGAGTTAGTAAGGGTGGAACCTGCCGCTGGGCACATCATGCCATTTTTTCTGTATTAGTGTTGGGTATAAAAGCTTTCATCATAAACTTTTTTTTTTTTTAAATAAAGGGTCTTGCACTTACTTAGAAGAAACAGGATCACAATCTCCAAATTGCATTATTACTGGGTCAACCCCAGGAGCCCCCCACCCCTCAGGCACGGTGCCCTCTGTCTCTCTGCCCCACGCTCCCCGCGGGCCACGAGGTGAGGCCATGGCAGGACAAACGTCCGTAGTGGCCAAATGTAGGTCTGAAACAAAATGGAAAACCCCAAAGAAGGAATCAACATTCAAAGAGAAACAAGCGCTCACGTACTCCTTAAGGGGCAGCGAAGTAACCCTTTACAATGAACGAAGGCGGATTCAAACTCTCTTTTTCTAAAACTGCATTGGGTCAATGACCACAGGAAAATAGCCGCAAACGCGCCCCCGCCGCTGCAGCCGGCGAGCCAGGGCGGGAAGGGGCGGCGGTTCGGGCCACACCTGCGGGCCCGCAGAGCTTAATGCCCATCGCGAACTCGACGACGGAGCTCTTCCAACAGGGAAGGCTCCGCTGGCGCTGAGGTTTCAGGTCACGCAGGGCTTCGGCCAGCTTAGCAGAGGCACGGTCAGCCTAATGACCTCACCTAACCGCCCAGGTTCCTTCACCGCGCCGGGGCGCGCCGCCCACCACCTGCCCGGCCTCTCGGCGGTGCAGGGCAAGCCCGGAACAAACATGGCCCCGGCGGGGCGGAAGGGCTTCCGCCCCCCAACAAGATGGCGGAGAAGCAGGGCTGGCAAGGCGGAAGTAGCCGGTGGACGTCTGACGGAAACACCATGGCGGCCGTGGCCGCCTCCTCCGCGCTGAAGCGGCTGGATCTGCGGGATCCCGCGGCGCTTTTCGAGACCCATGGAGCGGAGGAGATCCGCGGGCTGGAGCGCCAGGTTCGGGCCGAGATCGAGCACAAGAAAGAGGAGCTGCGGCAGATGGTGGGCGAGCGGTACCGCGACCTGATCGAGGCGGCCGACACCATCGGGCAGATGCGCCGCTGCGCCGAGGGGCTGGTGGACGCCGTTAAGGCTACCGACCAGTACTGCGCCCGCCTCCGCCACGCCGGCTCGGCCGCGCCCCAGCCGGCGCAGGACCCGCAGGTCAGTCCCCCCACATAGGTCGGTCTTTGCGCCCCGTCCCTGCGACCGCGCACGCCAGTCCGCGCCCCGCCCCCGCGGGACCGGCAGGTCAGTCCCGGTCCTCCCAGGTCCTCCCCAGGCCCCTGCAGGCCGCGCGGACCCGCTGGCAGTCCCCGCCTGCCAACTTTCCGACCCCCGTGGGCCCGTCCCAGTCGGTCAGTCTCCGACCCGCGAATCCTCACCTTCCCGGGAGGAGCCCGCGTCTCTCCCTTCCGACTCCCCTCCTCAGGGGACAGTGCCGGCGGTCCTTTCGCGGGCTGCTGATCCCTTCTGGAGAAGTCTTTTAGCTGTTTCTTCAGGAGACTTCCCTGACTTCCGCGCCCCGGTTCCCTCACCTCACTCTCGGTTCCCTGGGCTCCTTTCACTTATAGCGGAAAACGCCAGGGGTCTTTGTCTAGACAGCTCAACTCTTCCCTAAATAACATTTCCTGACATTGTTTTTCTTAGAACAGATTTCTCCTTATGTTAACACCTTCCCCCAAGTCATTTATTCCTCATCCCAGCCTTGCCCCAGATCCCACCCCAGGAATAACTTCCACAATCCCAAACAGCTGTTCCACCCTTTGGGAGTTGTTGGAAGGTGGTACTGGCCTTCAAGCCCTTACCTTTTAGTAGCTGAACTAAGGCTCTTCCAATTCAGGTTCTCCTGCGTTCTTCTCCCCAAACGCTATTGATTAGACCCAAGGTGGAAGGATGAGGCAGTAAACGCATCCTGATATTTTAGCAGCATCTTGTGTGCCCAAAGAATGTTGACCCAGGGAGGAACAAAGTAAAGTGGCATGAGGGTGAAAAGGTAAACAGGGAAGTTGTTCTTTACAACCTGGGAGAAGAATTTACTGGGACATGGACGAAGAAATTGCACAAGTACAACCTAGCTCCAGTTTGGAACTTTTTCATGCTACTTGGGTTTTAGAAAAATCCAGGTCAGTAGACTGGGCTGACACAATAGAACTATAGAAAGCTGGAAATATGTCACAAACGTTTGAAATGAGTGACCCCATCCCTTCCAAAGCTGAGCATTTAGTACATGTCTCCCCTTAGATGGCCAGTCTTCACTGTAACTGAGTCATGCTTCCAGGCTTATTAAAAAGGCAACTTGTACTATGCCTGCTTTTAGATTTTCATAATAGTTATATCTGATTTATTCTCAGTCAAACCCATAAAAACTTGAGTGCCTTTTCTGTTCAAGTAAAAAAGAAATACAAGTCCCCCAATTTCTGCTCTAAAGGAGCTTACAATCTAGTTAAGGGAATAAATCCATGGAAAGTTGACCATAAAAAGGTAAATAATTTAGAATGACAGTAGAAAAGATTTATGATAATTGGTGATTAATTCCCAAAATAATTATATACATTTACCCCAAGAGTTCTGAAGGCTTTAGGTTCTTCTTAGTAAGGAGAGGACTTACAGACAGATGAGATTTGGAATATGGGTGTCTTAGTCCATTTGTGCTACTATAACAAAATACCTGAGGTTGCATAATTTATAAAGAACCAAAATTTACTTTTGCACAGTTCTGGGGTCGAGGAAGTCCAGGATCAAGGCACTGGTGTTTGATGTCTGCTGAGGGCCTTCTTGCCGTTCCTCATGTGGTAGAAGGTGGAAGAACATGAAAGAGCCTGAGCTAGTTCCTTCCAGCCCTTTTATAAGGCACTAATCCATTAGTGAGGGGATGTTTGAGGGAAGAGAATCCTAAGAGGATGAGCTGAGATGAGTAGAGGCCCAAAGACTGAACCAGATGAAGATCTGGTACAGGGTTGGTGAAGAGAAACAGTCAGCAAAGAAGTCCATGGTGCCCTCAAGGAAGCAGGAGAAAAAATAGGAAGACCTGAAAAGGAAGGAGAAAGCTCACATAGTTGGTAGTCTGCAGAGCTCCCTGCCATTGAGACTTCAAGAGAACCGCTGATGGCCAGATGGTGAGATGAGAGTTTGCCTCTCCACGGGACCCAGCAAAGGTGCACACACACACAGGAAAAACCATGGGCTCTTACAGCACTCCAGCAACTATACTGCACAGGACTTTGACGCCTTGCTAAGTGGCACTGAGTCCAGCTTAATGAAAGCTTTGTATCCTAAAATGCCCCCCAGTTTTTCCCCAGGCCTGCAGAAAATTGACCTTGCTTTTGTGTGCTCCTCTGACTTAGTTCTGTGCCCTTCCCTGCAGCCACAGCAGCCATCCCAGCAGAATTTCTACAGCATGGCTGCCCAGATCAAGCTACTATTAGAAATTCCTGAGAAGATCTGGAGCTCTATGGAAGCCTCTCAGTATCTGCACGCCACACAGCTCTACCTGCTCTGCTGCCACCTTCACAGCCTGCTCCAGCTGGATTCTTCTAGTTCCCGATATAGCCCTGTCCTCTCCCGATTTCCTATACTCATCCGGCAGGTGGCAGCAGCCAGCCACTTCCGGTAAGTGGATCCCGCATAAAGCTCTCTGGTGATGGTCAGGCTTCACCAACAGTTTTATGGAGTCTGTCTTCTTTCCTGATGTACCAAGGCTCTTCACCCCAGATGTTAAAAATTCCCTGTTGCCCTTTGGTATCATTTTTCTAGGTCAGCTATTCTACATGAGAGCAAGATGTTGCTCAAATGCCAGGCCGTGTCTGACCAAGCCGTCGCTGAGGCACTGTGCTCTGTAATACTCTTAGAAGAGAGTTCTCCTCGCCAAGCCCTCACAGACTTCCTCCTGGCCAGAAAGGCAACCGTTCAGAAACTTCTCAACCAGCCACACCATGGTGGGTGCGGCTTCTCTCCAACATTTGGTCCTTAAGCATGGGATAGAGAAGGGTGAGCTGAGGGAGACTGCAGCCTTCAGAGCGCCCTCTGTCTTTAACTGTACGAAAGGAAATTGTAAAGGAGAAACAGGATGGTTTCTTCTCGTAGGTGCTGGTATCAAGGATCAGATTTGCTCGTTGGTGGAGTTGCTGGCTGCCACGCTGAACCAAGCTCATGCCCTTTTCTACACTTTACCAGAAGGTGCGCTGCCTGATCCGTCTCTGCCGTGCGGCTTGCTCTTCTCTACTCTGGAGACTGTCACAGGCCAGCATCCTACCGGTGAGCTTTTTAGCTAACTTTTTTTTTTTAATGTGGCAGTGGATCCCTGTGGGGCTAGAATGGATGCTGAGAGCTCACTTAGGAGGCTGCCACCGTGATCCAGGTGTCAGATGCTGGGGACTTGGGTTAGACGGGAGCAGTCGAGATGGGGGTCAGCAGACAGCTTGGACACCTGTGTAGCAGGAGAGGATTGGTGATGTATGGCTGTAGACGGTGAGGGAAGGGAGGTGTCCAGATTAACTAGAAAAGGAGCTGGTTTGAAGGTGCCGATGATGGGCTCACTTTGAACTTGTTGCACTGGAGACGCCTGGGACTTTGAAGTGGGGCTGTAGCATGGGCAGGTGCCTGTGACCCACAACAGAGCAGCAGGACATCTGGTTGGGGACATAACCTGTGGTGCTTCTGCATGGGGCTGTTATTTGAAGCCATGGGAATGGATGACATCACCAGTAAGAAAAGAAGATGCCAGAGACTGTGCCTTATGGAATTCCAGAAGTCCAGGGTCAAATGGGGGTGTCAGCAAAATCGACTAAGGAGATACAGCTGAAGATGGAAATGAAACAAGTCGAGTATGGTGATAGCCAAGTGGCCATTTCCAGAGAGAGAGAGACGTACATTACAGAGCCGCGCTTAGCTTACTTTATCTTCCAACTAAGCACCGCCTCTTTATGCTTTAGTTTCTCTCTAGGCGCTTGCATTTAACACTTTACCCTCTCATGAAGGCTGGGCACTGGGTGGTTTGTCATGGCACTGGAAAACAGTGCAACAGTACCTTGGAGGGGCCCTGTGTTTCACAGTCCAGAGGGTGCCTTGTGGTGCAGTCATGGTGCCTCCCAGAGCGGCAGAGCGCAGGCCCGTGCCCTTGTTGACAGGTCACCTCTGAAGAGCTATGAATGACTTACTAATCAGGATGAGTAATCATCGATTCTTTCCTTAGATCGTCAAGCGGGGGAGGAGGATGGTGAGGAAAGGGAAACCATTAACTTTTCCTTTTTTTGACCATGTAAGTTCTACTTTCAAAGTCCCAGGGACTACACAGCACTCATTTCTTCTTTCTGCTCTTCTGACCCCCATTTTTTCCTTTTGACCTTTGTTCGCCATTCTTCTCAACCAGTAGGATGACCACAGTTGTGGGGAAGCTTCCCCGCTCCCTGATTGGGGGTCCCTGGACATATTCTGTACTTCCTTGTCCCCCCATTCCCGGAGCTCAGTTTGACCTTTCTAAAGAAAAACTAGATGATTTTTTGAAATTCCTTCTAGGTTCACATTTTAATGTGCTGTTCAAAAGGTGGCCTCGATTGCTTCTCACTGGCCTTCTCTTTAGGAAAGGGCATGGGGGTCCTGCAGGGGGAGATGAAACTCTGCAGCTGGTTCAAACACCTGCCAGCATCCGTCGTCAGGTTCCAGCCAGTGCTGCGCACCCTCGCACATCCCATCAGCCAGGAGTACCTGCAAGACACGCTGCAGAAGTGGATCCACATGTAAGTAGGCAGTAACCACCTGTGCAGCCTCGCATGGGACGGTAGGAGGGTCGGTGAAGCATGAGTGGGAAGCCTGATCTCCCAGATGACGTGCTGTGTGTCTGCCACTCTCCCTGAGGCCCATTGTCGCCTTTGTGGCCATTCAGCACCCACTGTGGGAAAGCCAAGAAGGAATTTGAGAAGATTATGTGGAAGGTTTTTAGCTCTCTTTATATAAAAGTTCTGCAACTCCTAAGGTTTTATTTAATGCATTGGTTTTTGAAGCCATTCCCTGGGGCTCTAGACTTCCTCATATCCTCAGGGAAGCAAGGGTGGGCCTGGTAAGAGGGCAACAGACTGCACACCCCAACCCAGCCAGAAATGCTCTGAAATACACACACACACACACACACACACACACACACACACACACACACACTAATATATTGCGACTCAGGTGAAAGGTTTTCAAATGGTATCCTGCCATTTTTCTTAATAAAGATGAAAACTATGCATCTAATGGAGCCCAAGGGAAATGATTTTGTTGCAGGTGTAATGAAGACATTAAAAATGGGATCACCAATCTGCTGATGTATGTGAAGAGCGTGAAAGGTCTCGCAGGGATCCGGGATGCCATGTGGGAGTTACTTACCAACGAGTCCACCAATCACAGCTGGGATGTGATATGTCGGCGCCTTCTGGAGAAGCCACTGTTGTTCTGGGAGGATATGATGCAGCAACTCTTCCTTGACCGGTTACAGGTGAGGTAGAAAGTCCCAAGGTCCACCTGTTTCACAGCCAATCCCAGTGTAGTATTTTGACTGTCTGGGGCGACTCCTGTCACTCCGTTCCCTGCTTACTAACAGACATCCAGCATCTGGAGCTGAAAGACGCCAGGCTCTGTCAGTTGGTCGGGAACATGCCCGTGTCCATTAGTAATTGCTTCTTTGTGCTTTGCCAACACCATGTCATCTCTCTGAATGTGGTGGAGAACATTCTGAATGCTCAGATAAATTGCCATTTGGTAATTTTGAGATTTCCTTAAAGGAATTGTGATTAGAACTCTCTCTCATTCTTTTAGACTCTGACAAAAGAAGGCTTTGAGTCCATCTCCAACAGCTCCAAAGAGCTCCTGGTTTCAGCTTTGCAGGAACTTGAAAGCAGCACCAGCAGCTCCACCTCAAATAAGCACCTCCGCTTTGAGCATAACTTGTCTCTCTTCCTCTGGTCCGAGAGTCCTAACGACCTGCCTTCTGATGCTGCCTGGGTCAGCGTGGCAAACCGGCATCAGTTGGCCTGTAGCGGCCTCTCCATGAAAGCTCAAGCTGTCAGCCCTTGCGTCCAGAACTTCTGCTCTGCCCTGGATTCAAAACTGAAGGTTCATCTGGATGACCTCCTGGCTTACCTTCCCTCTGATGACTTGTCACTGCCCAAGGACATTTCCCCCACCCAGGCCAAGAGTTCTGCCTTTGACAGATACGCAGATGCGGGGACTGTGCAGGAAGTGCTGCGGGCTCACTCGGTGGCGTGCATCCAGCACATCACAGACTGCATCCGGACAGAGCTGCGGAGCACTGAAGAAGTCGTGCAAGGGCAACAGGACGTCCTCGACAGTGTCAAGCTGCGCGCAGTCCTTTTCATGGCCAGACTCTGCCAGTCCCTGGGAGAGCTGTGCCCCCACCTGAAGCAGTGTGTCTTGGGAAAATCAGGCAGCTCTGAGAAACCAGCAAGGGAGTCTAGGGCTCTGAGGAAACAGGGAAAGGGGAAAACTCAGGAAATCATTCCGACGCAGGCCAAGTGGCAGGAAGTTAAAGAAGTACTCCTCCAGCAGAGTGTCATGGGCTACCGGGTCTGGAGCTCAGTGGTCGTGAAAGTGAGTGACATAACTTCTTTTTACGCCCATTTTATCTCATTTTTAGCATATTCGGTCTCACCAACCTCAATGAGGCCCTTCAATAATAAGGGAATAATAGTTCTTATTTCATACCCTTTTACTTTGTTTCTGCCAGAGAATTCAAATGTAAAACCTTAACATTCATTTTTAGCCTAGATTTTGGAAACAGAAAACCTGTATTTTTTCTTTCCATCAGATGAGAATGAAAGATTTTCTGTGCGACAAGGGTCTGCATTTCCCATTCTGCAGCCTAAATGCCGTAAGATGGCATTTGACGTTTGTAGGTTAGTTAGGAACAAAGTCCTCATTGCTGGCATCGATAATTAGCCACAAGAAGAGTGATGTTTGTCACTCAAATGACTGCACACGTGACCTGAGCAGCTTGAGCTGTTCTCAGCATGGTGCTGATAATTTTAAACATACTCTACAAAGGGTCTGAATGGCTTATATGGAAAATATTTGCCTTTTATTACCAGGTTTTGATTCATGGATTCACCCAGTCATTACTTTTAGATGATGCTGGCTCCGTCCTGGCCACCGCCACCAGCTGGGATGAACTAGAAATCCAGGAGGAAACAGAGTCTGGTAGCAGTGTCACATCCAAGATCCGACTCCCCATACAGGTGAGTAAGTCCCACTGTTGCAGGGACCATGGGCTGAAAAAGGGAAAAAACTGTTCTGTCGAAAAGAAAAAGATTTTGGAAAATCATTCAACATACAACTTCTGAGTAACAGCCGAAAGTCATACTTACAACTTCCTACTGTGGGAGCACAGTGGATGTAGGACCAAGTAAATAGCAGACCATTTGAGAAAAAGTCAGTTAGTGGTTCTTTTCTTTTGTAGCATGGGATCTGTTAATCAGAACCACATATTCTAAAGTGAAAATGGCAGCATAAAACACAGGGCCACCTGCCAGGTCAACATCAGACCACAGAGGGGTGACAGCAAATTGCACTTCACGAGGGGCTTTGTCTCTGTTAAGTGGTCTGCCAGGAAGAAGGCTTAATCGAAGAGGTCAAGGTCCTGGCCTGTAGGCCTTGTGAGGGTAAATGGAGCCACTTTTACTGCGTGGCATTTAATTGGTCCGAGTTGGCAACAGGACTTTCACTTGTTCTTTTAGCCGTCCTGGTATGTGCAGTCCTTCCTGTTCAGCTTGTGCCAGGAAATTAATCGGGTTGGAGGCCATGCCTTGCCAAAGGTGACGCTGCAGGAGATGCTGAAAAGCTGTATGGTTCAAGTGGTAGCTGCCTATGAGAAACTTTCAGAAGAGAAACAGATTAAGGTAGGTGCTTGAATGTTTTCCCAGTAAAAACAAATAAAAACCTTAGCTTTTTCTTGTGTTTGGGCAGTTCATATCAAGGATTCAAACTGTGAAGGATCACCCAGCCCAGGCATCGGGTCCTATAAAAATGTTCTCTTATTAGGAGTGGCTCCCAGCTCTACGCGTTTAATAACACCCATTCTCAGAGGTCAAGCAGGTCTTCGCTAAGAGACCGTTCAGTGCAAATGGAAAGGATAAGAGCTTCAGAGTAACAAAAGGCCTGGTTTCCAAGTCCATTGCTGCCACTCGCGCACTGTGGGCTTTGGGCCAGTCATTAACCTCTCAGTTTCCTCAGGATCAATCGTGATCACATAAACTGCTCCGCCGGTTTCCTCACTTGTAAATGGAGCCCCCACCCCCAGCTCAGGTGATTGTGAGGGGTTAGAACAGTTGCAAAGCACAGCCTGTGGTGCACAGAGGTGCTCATTTCAGGGGAGTTCTCGTGTCCCAGCCCTCCCCTTCCTCTCTCCTTCTATGAGGCATCTGCCCTTGGTGTATATTCCCATTTCATTAGTAACACTTTTAAGAAGGGACCAATCCTGACTTTGGAAAGAATTCAGTTAAGTCTTTGCTCATGAGCTTCCTCCAAATACCTATCCTTCATAGGTTGTGCCATAGGTAGCTTTTTTCCCCTTTAAAATGACCATTTATAGCACCTGAGGCCTTTTTTTAAAGGGCTGGGTCTCTTTCCTGCTGTTAGGTTTAGTTTTGTTTAAAACTAAGTGTCAGGCTGAGTGCAGTGGCTGACACCTGTAATCCCAGAACATTGGGAGGCCCAGAAGGGAGAATCACTTATGGCCAGGACTTTGAAACCAGCCTGGACAACGTGATGAGACCCTGTCTCTACAAAAAATAAAAAAATTAGCTGGGTATGGTGGCATCCACTTCTAGTCCCAGCTACTCAGGAGCCCAGGAGTTTGACGTTGCAGTGGGCTATGATCACACTACTGCACACCAGCCTGGGTGATAGAGCCAGACCCTATCTAAAGAAAAACAAACAAAAAAATAAAGACCAAGTGTCTAACGTAACCTGTTTGTTGTGGTTGTGAGCT
>CAUYSK010043310.1:0-201034 GCA_963575035.1 Avahi laniger
AGGGAAGAGATCCAGTTGAATAAAGCCAAATTCTTTTTTTTTTTTCTAAATCTTTATTTTTATTTTATTTTTTTTTTAATTATTATTCCAAGGTATTGTGAGGGTACAAACATTTCAGTTACACTTTATGTCTTGGCCTCAGCCAAATGTGGGTTAAAGGCATGCCCTTCCCTCCCTTTAGTAATAGGTCTCTCTTTAGGTCTTAGGATGCCATGACTTTCGTGGGTTCTAAATCCCTGAAATAACGAGGACATTTTTGTGAGAACATTGAGTCACTCTGGGCTGCCTAGCTAATTAAGGAGAAGACGTTTTACCTGGATCTTCTCTTCCAGAACACAGGATGTTAAAGGTTCTGTTCCTGATATTTACTAAATCCGGAAAGCAGTCAGAGAATGAGGCTGGAAAAACCAAGGCAGTTCTGCCTGACTACAAAGCCTGCACTTCCTTCCTTCCCAACACAACACAGCAAAATAGGGCAAATTCCCCAGCCTTGGGCCCTCATTCTTAATCACACTCACACTCTCAGATGAGGGTTTGTTTGCTTGGAGTTTCATTTGTTTTTTGACTCTTTCTTTGCCCAAAATGAAAATAATTATTTCTTTTCTGTCCTCTTAAGTTGCTGCACCATTTTTTCTTTATTCAATATTATTGCTACATAGAAGGAATTTTTCACATATAAAATTAATTCAAAATGAAGCATATTATTTACAAGGATGATAAATGTTGGATCTGCTAAGTTACTCTAAGCATAAGAAAGACAAAGACAAAATAACTGAGAGGAATAATGTGTTATTTCTCTAACATTGTTGCAGGAGGCAAGAGCAGGGTAGTTGGTCAAAGGCAGCTTTGAATAATCTCCCCTCATTAAATTTCTGACTCCACAATTGATCCACGTCTATAGTATCTTCCATCAGGCATATTTTGTTTAGGAATTGTTTCTCCATTTTGGAGGCTGGGTGTTTTCTCAAATATTGTGTTTTTGGTAGGAGCATCCATTCATTCCCTCTTCTTCAGTCCATCTAACTATGCAGCGAAGAAATTACATGGGACTTAAATGAAAGACTCTGTATACAGGTCACCCTAAGGTTAGAATTCAGGTTCTAGCAATTACTAACAAGGAGAACTTGAACAAGTTGATTAATCATGGTAAGCCTCAGCTTCCTCATCTACTAAAGCAGGTAAAAATAAAACCTACCTCATAGTGTTCCTAATTATTACAAGTATATAGTCTGAAAAATTTTAATCTGAAAATATTTTGTGAGATTTTTGCAATTATGTCTTCTAGATAGTGGTATTACAGAAGTAAAGAAGATTTATGCCTTTCCTCTAAAAGTTTGCAGCTTAGTTGGGGATCCACATAACTGTTAGAAATTACAGTGTGGGGAGAGTTTAAGTGTTACACAAAGGCCAAATAAAAGTCCCTTGGAAGCTTATAAGCGAAGCACATAGCCCAGCCTTTATGTTTATTGTGCATTTTGGGGAAGAGTGGTGGAGATGGAGAAGGGAAGAGAGGTGAAGAGGCGAGGAAGAGAGCCTCCCAGGAGGATTTTTGAGAATATATTCTTCGTTTATGAAAGTGATTATTTCCAGTCATTGGTTTTTTTGTTTGCTTGTTTTCATTAGGGCAGCATTATGTGTTTTAGAACAGAATTTCCTTAAACGGAAGTAATGGTAAACAATCTACTAAGAAGTGACTTAAAAAGCCTGCTATCCTATAAATAGAAAATTAAATTTACATTACTATACATTTTATATTAATTTGAAAATCCCAAGTTATCTTCCTCACAAAAAAAGGAATTGTCATGAATGTAATGATAGACTTATTAAGATAGGACTCTACAAACCTTTGGAACTAAATTATTTAAAGAACAGCAAACATTTTAAGAGCTCCTTTCTTTCTTTACCAAATTAACTCTTAGTTGCTCTTCAGGACAAAATTACATATCATCGTTGAAAAACCTCTCCTGAATTCCCATTCACCTCCACCCCCTCCACCTTAGTGTGATTTAAAGCCTCACATATTATGACACTGCACTGTTGTTGATTTGCTAACCTATGCTTCCTGCTAGACTCCTAGACATTACTTTATTAAAGTAAAATACAGTTGATCCTTGAACAACCTGAGTTTGAACCGCATGGATCCACTTATATCTGGATTTACTTCTGCCTCTGCCACCCCTGAGTCAGCAAGACCAACCCTTCCTCTTTCCCCTCCTCTTCCTCAGCCTACTCAGTGTGGACACACTGAGGAAAAAGACTTTTATGATGATCCACTTCTAAATAGTAAATAATAAACATATTTTCTGTTCCTTATGATTTTCCTCTTTTCTGTGGCTTACTTTATTATAAGAATATATTATATAATACATACAATATACAAAATATGTGTTGATCAACTATGTCTTTTTATGTATTTCTATTTTCTAGCATGGAACTTGACTAGAATAACTCATCAAATGTTGATTTAATTAGGGAAACGATTAAACTAATCAAGGACACATCTTTTGTTTTGTTTTTTGAGACAGAGTTTGGCTCTGTTGCCCGGGCTAGAGTGCTGTGGCGTCAGCCTAGCTCACAGCATCCTCAAACTCCTGGACTCAGGTGATCCTCCTGCCTCAGTCTCCCAGGTAGCTGGGACTACAGGCATGCACCACCATGTCCGGCTAATTTTTTTCATATATATATATATATATATTTTAGTTGTCCAGATCATTTCTTTCTATTTTTTAGTAGAGATGGGGTCTCGCTCTTGTTCAAGCTGGTCTTGAACTCCTGACCTTGAACGATCCACCCGCCTCGGCCTCCCAGAGTACTAGGATTACAGGCGTGAGCCACTGTGCCCAGCCAAGGACACATCTTAATGAAAAGCATGACAAAGATCCTAGAGGTTTGGTGTGGTCAGCAGAATAACGCCCTTCTCCCAATGATGTCATGTCTTAATTAACCAAACCTGTGAATATGTTACATTACACAGTAAAAGGGACTTTACAGATATGATTGAGAGTATAGACCGTGCCAGGCACGGTGGCCCATGCCTGTAATCCCAGCACTTTGGAAGTCTGAGGCAGAAAGGTCTTTTGAGGCTAGGAGTTTGAGACCAACCTTGGCAATATAGTGGTTCCCAATCTCTGCAAAAAAATTACTTGGATATGGTTATGTGCATCTGTAGTCCCAGCTACTCAGGAAGCTGAGGCAAGAGGATCCTTTGAGCCCAGGAGTTGAAGGCTACAGTGAGCTATGATGATGCCACTGTACTCCAGCCTGAGCAGCAGAGCAAGACTTTGTATCAAAAAAAAAAAAAAAAGTGCAAACCTTAAAATTGGGAGATTATCCTGAATTATCCAAGTGGGACCCAAATGTGAGGAAGGGTACTTAAAAGTGACTAGAGGAGCAGAAAAGGAGAGTCAGTAAAAGATGTGACTATGATCAAGAAATGAAATGTTGCTGGCTTTGAAAATGGAGGAAGGAGACCTCTAGAAGGGAAAAGGCAAGGAGACAGATTCACCGCTGGAGCCTTTAGAAAGATGCGCTGATGATCTGGCTGGGATCCGCCTCCTATTCTTCTCATTTTATATCATGCTACCCTTGACTCAGTGTTTTTTTTTTGTTTTTATTTTTTTTTGTGTTTAAATATTTTTTAGAGACAGACTCTAAAAGTTCACTGCAGCTTCGAACTCCTGGGCTCAAGCGATCCTCCTGCCTCAGCCTCTGGAGTAGCCAGGACCACAGGTGTGTACCACCATGCTGGCCTAATTTTTTTTTATTATTATTTTTGATAGAGATGAGGTCTCCTATGTTGCCCAGTCTGGTCTCAACCTTCTGGCCTCAAGTAATCCTCCCGCCTTTGTCCTCCAAAGTTTTGGGATTACAGGCTTGAGCCACCACACCCAGCCAGTGTTATAGTGAAACTGGTTCATTTATCATCCCTGCGGGAGAATCTCAGTCTCTGCTGTTACCCTCAGTCTGAAATGCTCTTTCTCTGATTTCCTGTGTCCCAATTGATCCTATATATTCTTCCTATTTCAGTTCAGGGGTCACTTCCCCAGACAAACCTCACTGACCACCTTCTCCAGTCATCTCTGGGGAAATTGGAACCCTTCATGGGGTGCTGTGGGAGAACACTCGTTCTTTCTATCGGAGCACTTATTCATCTTGCAGTTGAACATTTATCAGAACGATGATTTGATTGATGTCTACTTTCCAATTACCAAAATACGTGTTAATTATTATTGCTCTGCCAAACATTTTTTTCTTTTTCAACAGTTTAGAGCGGTAGATAATTATATTTAGTTTAAAGACGAACTAACCCAGAGTTGTTAAATGACTCAGCCAAGGAAAACCTTAGTTTTATAATTAAAAATAGAACTCAGATTTCTTTCTTTTTTTTCTTTCTTTCTTTTTGAATTAGGGATAGGTTCTCACTATACTGTTCAGGCTGAACTAGAACTCCTGGGCTCAAGGGATCCTCCTACCTCAGCCTTCCTAGTAGCTGAGACTACAGGTAGAACTCAGATTTTCTGACCATAGAAAAACAAAACAAAACACAAAACAATGTAGGTCTCTTTCAACTAAGTGTATATTTCTAAAATAGCCTGACTCAAATATTGACATGAAAATTCCTTTGGTATTCTAGGCTAATACCCACTTTCATTTCTCTTTTGGGACATAATCAAAATCTTGTCATCTTAAGATCTTAGAGCTCTTAAGATCTAAGAGCATATAAAAATTGGACAGTTTGTTAAGGTGACATATTCCAAGGCCATTGAAAAACTCATAACTCAGAGGACATATTAACAAGCAACACAAAACCTAGAGTGGTGTCAATTCAAGGCAGAGAAGTTAAGGAAATGTGATAAATTCATTTAAATGATGCCAAGATCATAAATTCAATATTTGTATGAAAGAAAAGTGTTAACAATAGATGATAGAACATTGACAAGAAGAATTATTTTAATAACACAATATAAAAGCTGGCATAAAATATTATGTTGAAATCTTAATATTTGATATTTTAATAAAATTTAAAAAGATATTATTGATACATAGCCCTGAAAAATAGTACTCATTTTATTTTTAAATAAGTTTTATTGAGGTATAATTTACATAAATAAAATTCACAAGTTTTAGGTGCAGAATTTGAATAATTTGAACAATACATTTGTATTGTAACCACTAAAAAATATATATAAAATCTATAATTTTATGTATGTTTGGTGAGCATATATCTTTACAAAGAAAACCCAGAACAGCAACTGCTACAAGGAGAGCAGAAACACAAAAGACTCGTGGAAAATTATTTCTCAGGAGTCTCAAATCCCCAAATCCTAAAATCTCGAGATATAACATCTTTACTCTCTAAAATTTCCTCCTCATTGATTTCTTTATCTCTATTAATACTATCACCCAATCAAAAAATATGAGAATCATATTGGACTTTATTATTTTTTCAAAGTTCAAATGCAGTTACTTTCTCATTTGTGAGAATTTTAATGTCTAAATATTTATCAGAATTACCCCCTTCTCTTCATCCTGGGTCCTTGTCATGACTGTCCTGAACTGTTGCAATAATCTAGAACAGTGGTTCTCCAAGTGCAGTATTCAGGCTAGCAACATCACCATCAACAGGAAACTTGTTAGAAATGCAAATTCTGGGCTCCACTTCAGGCCTTTGGAATCTCTGGGAGTGGGGCCCCGCATTCTGCTTTCACAAGTCTTCCAGGTGATTCCGAAGTGCATCAATGTTCAAAAACCAATGTTCTCAGTTATAGTATCTCTAGTCTCATGTCCCTTAAATAGATTGTCCTCTTTGCCACCAGAGTGAGCCAACAAAAACACAAACCTAATCATCTCATTCTCCTCTGAAACTTTCTACCATCTTTATTTTATTGTTATTATCATCATTTTTGAGAGACAGGGTGTTGCTCTGTCACCCGGGCTACAGTGCAATGATGTCATCATAGCTCACTGACACCTCAAACTCCTGGGCTAATGCAGTCCTCTTGCCTCAGCCTCCTGAGTAGTTGGGATGACAGGCAAGCACCACCAAGCCTGGCTAATTTTTCTGTTTTTTGTAGAGATAGGGTCTTACTCTTGCTCAGGCTAGTCTTGAACTCCTGATCTTGAGGGATCCTCCTGCCTTGGCCTCTCAGAGTGCTAAGATTACAGGTGTGAGCCACCACACCCAGCCCTAACTGGAGGATAAAGTCCAAGACTCAACTTAGGGAAGCTGCTCCAAAAATCCTTCCTGGAAGCCCTGGTTTGTGGCAAATCCTCTTCCATTCCCACACAGCACTTGCGCATATTAAAAAAAAAAAAAAAACCACTCAAGGAGGTAGTTGGAGCTTAGGCTCCCAGCTATATACACCTGAGATTAAATATTTGCTCCACCGCATACTAATTGTGCATCTTTCATAAACTGATAGATCCTTTTAAACTAGCTTTATCCGTTGGAAAGTTGGAACACTAATGGCACCTTCCTATTCAACAATACGAATTGCATTCTGCTTAATAAGCACAAACTTGTTTTTCATTACTTATGTGTTACTTTGCTAGTTATGTATAATACCTTTTTGTTATGACTAATCATTATCATCATGGTTGTTTTTCTGGCAACACAATATATGTTGCAGGTCTACACTTACCCAACTGTGCTATTTTCTAGTCTGAGATATGGCAACAGCCCTGGCAAAGAGTGGGTTTTAATAAATGTTTGTGAGCTAAATCCAGTTAATGTATTATCAACCAAACATATGAAAGCTACTATTGGGGGAATAAGTGAAAGAAATACAAGATCTATATAAATAGATGCTCATTCAGGTAAACAGTAATTTATATATTTACGCCATCATAGGTAACAACAAAATTATTTCAATTCATATTGATTTGGCACTTCTTGCCTGTTACCCTTGAGAATACAAAGATTGATAAAACATAATTCTTGTCCTCACAAAGCTCAAGGCCTCATGGGGAAGACATACTAGTAAACAGATACATTAGAATGTGTATTACATAAGGATAAGTGCTGTTGAAGTTGCACAAAAAAATTTGATAGGATCATAGGCTGGACAGGAAGGGATTGAGGAAATGTCATATCCAAACTCATAAAATAAGGTACTGCATATTGAGGATATCAAAAATACAAGCTGGCCAAAAAATATATGATTTAGTCTCTTTAAGGCCTCTTCTTTACTGCCCAATAAAATTGGTGATAACAGCTTCCCTTTGAATGGAGAAGAGATAATTCATTCAGGAAATATTTTTTATCCAATTGGGATAGAGGGTTGGTAAGGTTTTAACAAATGCTGTGTTGGGAGGTTTGCCGAGAGAGATTTCTATCTGAGTAGCACCTTCAAGAAGTAGGACAAACATACACACTAAAATCAGGGCAAGAACACTTTCTGTCCTTCCCCAAGTAGAATTCATTAGAAGCAATGATCACGTGCTCCAAAACTGGACCTATCTTAATGTTCCACTAATTATCTCAGATATGACTGAAACTCAGACATCATAAAAATTATGACTAGAAACATGAAGCAAATTTATCTATACAATGAATAAAATCAACATACCAAATAATGTTTTTTAATTTATTATAATTTCAAAATTCAATTTTTCCATGAAAATGTTGAGTTTTCTGGAAGCTTTTTGCTCAATATCTCAGACTTTTTTTCTAGATATCCTCTAAGAATTGAGTATTCCATCAAACCTTTCCCCTGCAAATTATGCATCGTTGCTGTCATTGTCAAACAGTATAGAATGGTGAAATTTTTTTATTAATAACACTTGAATTTTATAAATATTCAATTTTTGCATTGCAGGCTGTTTTTGCCTTGCATTAATTTACAGGGTGAAATATTAACCAGTTATTGACTAGGCTTTCGAGCAAATCTATTTAATTTAAGTAAGTGCTTTACCAGAGTGAGTAATTTTTTTTAGAGCTACTCAACCTTCTAGAAAAATGGGATGGGATGATCTCCAGAGTGTCCCCAATGTAAAATATTATCTGCCATTTTAAGTTGCTTTTAATAACTGCACATTTTCCTATACAAACATTTGAACTGTATTTTCAAAGGTTCTGTAAAAACTCAAAATAATTGGAAAACCAACTATAGTCAGGTGTCCAGTTATATATAGAGTGAATGAACAGCCTTCACCCACAAACATCTTCATATATGGACGAGGACACAAGTCTGCTAATGTGAGGGTTTCAGGTTTCCTTGAATCTTCTTACACAACTAAATATGCTCCTGCATAACATTCCTAAATGTTTCTGGCCATATTTCATTCTACTGCCTGCCTCTGATGATATGTTACTATGATAAATCATCACAGTGCACTGCTGCTCTGATGAGCTGTTGCTTCAGTACACCATTGAAGCTGTCACAGAGATGATATATGAGAAAGGCATACTGATGATGTTTTACGCAAAAGATGGTGCTGCCCGGGGAACAAAAGGTTTAGGAGAAGATTCAACATAATTACCCGATAAAAGTCAACCTGCACACAGCATGCTAGGAAATGCATTCGTGGATATGGTAAATCACTTCCCCTTGGTGTGTGGTATTTTTGGTGCTACTGTCATAAGACTCCTTCGCTAAGATATAAATTGATCAATCATACAAACATTTTTTTCCCCCAGCGGATAGAAAAGCTTAAAGGGTGAAATTAAAATTTACCTAAAACTCAAATGTACAGATTAACTTTGAGAATCTGTATTATTTTTCAACACTAGAGTAATTTGTCAAACTAGTTAATTGGTGCAGAAAGTTTTCATGTATTATTGAAAAAGGAAATCATCCCTATTTGCATTGACCATGCAGCACTTTTCTTGGGAAAATATCAGTGAACTGGCTAAAATCAAGGATTAATTCAGGTTTACACTAAATTACTTGCCATGGACTGTTTAAATGTCTGAAGAGCCACCTTCATCATGACTGCTGGGACTGTGTGCCAAATTATTCATTTAATTTAAAAATAGCTCCCTGATCCTCATTTATCTTGCCTAAGAAAAAAAAAATAAAAACTTAGAAATATGCAATTTCTTTAGGTTCTCAGAAAACTAAAAGACTGACACTTCCTATATCTATTTCTTCATACATAGTCAATGCTAAATAAATATATGTTGATTTAAGGTAAACTTCATAATTATTTGTTCCTTTACTGTATCAGCTCTGTTTTATGATGGGAAATGTCAATCAACCCAACTAGATGAATGAAATGAGCAGAAAATATTCTAGAGGAGAAAAGAAATTTTTTTTGTGCTATGTTTTTGAGGATTTTTGTTGATGTTGTTCCAGATTAAGGTCTTTGTAAAGAAAAATATGGGGAAATAACCTGTACTATCATGCCATCAATAAGTCACAATTTTGCTCATCTTTCCAAAAAAACTAAGTTGACAATAAATTTAATATTTCATCACATTCTGTTTTCATTTTCTGTGAAAATGCATTACGGCTGGTAGAGGTAGGTTTAAAGAGAATTGTCTAAAGAGTATCTTTAAAGTTTGCATTTTCTAGAACTGTTAGAAAATGTAGGTTAGTCTCAAAAGAACCCATATAGGCTGAATTTAGTATTTGCTTTATTCATTTTGCTACCTTCTGGAAAATTCTTAAATTAACTACTCTCTGGAATGTTCACAGCTTAACACTTCTCAATCTTAACCAGGTTTTGGTAACCTCAGAATTCATTGTTTTTTAAAAATCTTTCCCTCTTTTTTTCTGCTATATAAAACTTACCTCAACCATCCTGACATCCTGGATGGCCACTTACTGGAATAAACCTCTCTTGTAACCATCTGCTTTTTGGCAGCTACTAACAAATGCTCAGAGAAGTCTATCCATAATCAAAGAAATTAAAAGTCATATACCAGCTCCCAGCTTGGAAACTAGAGACATATGGAGGTGACAGAAATAAAATAACATGTGACATCATTCAATGCCGCCCCTCTGATTGTTCAATATTTTGTATCCATATTAAACTGGAGAGGTTTAAAGGGCAAATTTATTTAAAAAGCAGTTGGAAGAATACCAGTTGCTTATTCTTTTTCTTGAGTCAGGTCTTCATGTTTCAGATGTTTGGGTAAAACTTCTAGAAATACAGAATCAGAGGCTTAAATATAAGATATCTAGGAATTGAATTCAGTCCACTCTGGCCCTTTGTTTAAGAAATAACTTGGAGGATTTTCTACATGTCAGGCTGTGCACTACAAAAAATAACATGGCGCATGGGGTTGGTTAAAAGGACCACACCAAAACTGATGCACTTTTCTTTTATAGAAAAAAAAAAACTATAATAGAATTGGTTCTCAGAATATTTTCTAAGTAAAAAAATAATAATAAAACTGAATAACATAGAAAGGTCTCAGTTAATGCCAGAATCACTTGACAATAACAATACATCAAATAATATACATCTTTAAAAAGGCCATTTTATTCCATGCCTCTTTTATATAGAAAGCCTACTCAGATTGTATGAGAGAGTTGAAAATCATTTATTTCCTTAAATTTTTTTAAAACAACTTTTCTTAATTATGACAACCACGTTAGGGAAAAAAAGAAATTTGAAACATAAAGAGATGAAAGACCACTTTTTATAGTAATTATTAATATTTCTTTATAAATATAGTTCTCTAGTTGTTTACGATCAAGCATATTTTCTTACTTAAACTCTCTTCACTAAGTCAACATCAAGAATGAAATAAACGTGTTGAGTAAGTGAAGAAATGCCAAAAAATCATTAGTACCAAAAATACATTCAACACTTAGTATAAAATCTATCTCTACATACAATGAATGCATCACTTTAGACATGGTATACAATACCATCACACATATGAATGTCCCCAGTAAATATTAATTTTAAATTTTTCCTACAGAAAGCAAGAATATCTTCAGCATGTGAACACAGTTTAGAGAATGTAAAGTGCTGTAGCCCAGAATCATCTTCATGTGGAGATTTGAATCACACTGTTCAAGTATTGATTAGCCCAGTGTAATGGAAAGAACATGTGCTTTGGACTCAGACAAACAAAATGTTAGTAACCGTTTCAACTACCTTTTGAAAGTGAGAATTTAGTAAATTTCTTAACATTCTTGAGACTCTATCTTAAAATAGAAATAACAACACCTACCTTAAAGGGTTGCTACAAGTATTCAGTGCAATAACTTCAGAAAGTATAGTGCTGGTTGGAAATAGGTACTCAAGGACATTCATTGCACCCCTAAACCAGATTTATAGATAATTAATTATCATATGCTTAGACTGATATCAAAGTATTCTATGATTAGACTCTAGGTGAGGTTTTTAATATGCTTGCTGTTCTGTCAAAAATATATAATCCCTTTGTATTTACATAGCAGAAATGCTAGATTATCTAGAACTCAGTGACAATTAAGAGCATAGTACCAAATATAGGAGGAAAAACAACCATAATTAGAGTATATGAAAGAGAAAGAGCTCAAAGCGGTGATTAATACTTGCTCTGTTCGGATGCAAAGAGCGTACTTTTTCCGTCAATGCTAGGTTTGTGCATGTGTACAATGTTGCCTCACTCTACTTTGCAATACTGTTTCAGTCTACCAGAATGTAGGTCAAAATCTAAGTGGCTAAGCCTAACGTTTACATAACAATAAAGTTCTTTTAGATATTATCAACTTATTTATTGAAGTAAAAAACTATTACATGGCGGGGTATGGTGGCTCACACCTGCAATGCTAGTACTCTGGGAGGCTGAGGCCGGTGGATGACTTGAGCTCAGGAGTTCGAGACCAGCCTGTCTCTACAAAAATAGAAAAATTAGCTGGATATGGTGGTGTACTCCTGTAGTCCCAGCTATTTGGGAGGCTGAGGCAGGAGGATCGCTTGAGCCCAGGAGTCTGAGATTACAGTGAGCTCAAGGAGCTACGATGATGATGTCACTGAACTCTAGCATGGGCACCAGAGTGGGAAAAGGCATTACATGATTTAAGTAAGTAGTGCTCTGGTGAAAATGATTGAAAAACAGATTTTTATATAACTTTTATGATTATTACAAATGTGAAAATCCTGTTTTCATAAGAAAATCTATGGTATATCATTTGAGCACAATATGTTGTGTTTTTTTAGAGTGATATTTTGAATATTATTATACTTGATCTTATAAATATGTGGTTTAGCAATTAAGCAAAAGCAAACATTAACAAAAATAATCCCAAACAGATTGCAATAGAAAATAGAAACCATGAAGATTGAACAGGGCTACAAGAATATTATCAACCTAAAGTAGTAAATGATTAAAGTAATTTTCAGAATTATGAGAAAAAATAAAGAACATCCGCACAAAAACCTTACAATAGTAATCCCAGCTTTTACATTATGGCACTCCATCTGTTTCTTATAGGGATAATGTATTAAAGTATCTCCCATTGTAACACCAAGGAAAGAGATGATTTGATATTTACAAGTGTCATTAATACTGTGTTATATGATCTCTGTGTGTAAAATTTGGGAAAAAATGTTTCTCATTCTCACCTTCATTCATCTGTACTTTAGAAGTCATTCCCTTCATAATAACTAGTTTGTGTTGAAAACCACAGGACAACAACATTGAACAGAGTTCAAGATTCACTAAAATGAAAATTGTTTTTCAGCTTGATTTCTTTTAAGCCACCTTAACTTCAGTCTAATATCCAGCTCATGATTTAGGATCTATCACTTTGTTGCCCTGACTTCAGTTTTCTTTTTTCATGAATCACAATACATGACATGACCCTATAAAGTACAGCCTAAGGTAGTAAAGTAGTGTTAATGTAATAAAAGTAGTTCATCTTAACTTGTAAGACAGTTTTGCCATGTGGATTTGGAGTATGACATTGTAGCAATTTGTAAGCTCACAAAAAGTAATTTTGGCAAATGTAGCATTATATATATATTACTTGGGTTAAAATCTTTGATTTATTTTATTTTCTCATTAAATAGTGGCACCTTTAATACATTTTAGCTAATGAAAATCTCAATAGATACTTTGTTGTAACTGCGTGTGTGCCTGTCTTTTAAGACTTGTAGAAGGCAAATGGACTACGGAGAAGCAATTTAAGTACCACCTATGCATAATTTGCCACTGCAACTTAAAGGAGGGTTTATAAACAGGACTACAGTTGGGATTGTTTTTTTTTTTTCCATATGGCATTTTTCCTCCATGCTTACCCAGAATGTCTGTACAAAAAGGAAATTTTCTTCTTGAAATATTCTTTTCATAACAGTTCCCACTATCTACCTAAAGCATTAAGTTCTCTGCTTTCAATTAGATATTTTTATAACACCTAAAAAAAGAATGAGTGAACAGGAAGCAACATGAAGGAGGCAGACTAAATACTGTTGAACAACCAGGGTTTGGATTTAAATCAAAAGAGAGAAAATAGGCACATATAGACTAAAAATAGTGATGATGCATATCACAAT
The DNA here is from genome assembly GCA_963575035.1 of Avahi laniger. Classification (NCBI taxonomy): domain Eukaryota; kingdom Metazoa; phylum Chordata; class Mammalia; order Primates; family Indriidae; genus Avahi; species Avahi laniger. Next base: position 13,438 of record CAUYSK010043310.1, read on the forward strand.
ACTATTTGGAGTGAATTTTCATTATGGAAAGCAAAGATAATGGATGAGGGATCAGAAACTTTGGCTGCAACACTGATTCTACCGTTAAATAGCACATTATATTCAGTAAACTTATGTTATTTTTCTGAGTTTCACTATAATCGTAAAAGGGGTAGAGTTCATGACCTTCATTATCCTTTCCAGCTTTAAATTTCTACAATGTTGATATAATTTCATAAGAAGAAAATAAGGCAACCCACTTTTGTTTAAGCACACAGTTTTAGAAATAAGAACTTATCCGGCAATGTGTAAATTAAAGGGCTCAAAACAAACCTGTGAGTCAGCAGCAACTACAATGCAATCTCAATGACAAGATAACAACCACTCAAAGGGACAATAAAATGCAGCCATTTGATACTTTGCAATTTGTTCACCTTCAGAGCTATGTCTTTGAGCAAAACTGTCTAATTCTCTGACCCCACACTCTTAAATGCTCACAAATCAATGACCTCATATAATAATTGGAATTCACAGGTGCAATTTTTCTTGGCGTTGTATAAAGAGCTTCATTTTTTACTTCATTTTTTTTGGCTCTAGCAAACAGAAAGTTGCATCTACTTCATCCCACACGGAATGGAACACTATGCTCAAAATGGAATCTAATAGAAATTACCATACCAGTATTCAGCCCAATTGTAACACACATACACACACAAATATTGATCAACATTTGGCAAAGTAAGGTTAATGACTCTAGATACAAAGGAGTGAATGACGGAAGACAACACTCTTGCCACGAACAATCAGGAAAACTAAAAATGGTTCAAAAATAATCTATTTAAACAGGGCTAATGAAGAATAATAAAATATTGAGATTCTGAAGAGAGAAGCACCTCAGAAGGTGTGCTGCCTATCTGAATGGCTTTTCTCCTGGAGAAATTGAAGAATGTTGGCATAGAGTGAGAGATCAAGAATTTGAGTTTTGCCACAGTAGTTTTGTCACAGTTTTCCCTGTGATTGAGGGGCAGGGAATCCAATATAGCTTTTTGTGATCTTGAAAATTTGGAGAGACAAAAAATTGGAATCTGAAGTGTCTCAAAAGTAGAATCAGTTTTCTTTGCAAGATATTTACTGAATTCTGAAAGTAGGCATGGCAGAAGATCAAAACACTAAGCAAAAGTCTGGGGAATGGACACATTTGAAGCTCTGACTCAGGTGGGGCAAGGGCAATATACATAACCTAAACAATTGTACCCCCATAATATGCTGAAATAAAAAAGAAAAAAAATAAATTTTCCATTCAAAAAAAAATCCATGAAAGCAGAATTTATAGCAATTTCCTCTGGTGATGGGATGAATATTAGAACAAAGTTATCTCAAGAACAAGGTCCTCAAAAGCTCACAAGCTCTGAGTTTAATGTCCTGTACGAAGATATCGGTAGCAAGGGGACAATGGGACTGAGACTTACCAAAATTTACTGACCTCGGCTCTTGATTGCTTTAAAGTGAGCAGACAGCACTATATATTTCTGGGAAAAGAAGACAAACAAAAGAAGAAACTCTCTCTAAAGAAGGACAATAGCACCTGGAGATTGTAGAATATTTCACCCCAAGTTCTAGCACTCAACCAAGCTCAGTAGCCACACCAACAAAGAACCAAAAAACAGGAGAATGTTTCTTCTTTTGATAATGATCAATAAATGAGGGAAAAACACACCACAGAAACAGATCATAGGTAATTCAAATATTGCAATATTCTAAACTATACAATAGCATTCAGTAAAAAAAATATCTTAAGATTGATATGTTTAATAAAATAAATTACATATTAAACCAATAGAAGAAAAGATTATTATTAGAGAACTTATTCCATAATCATTTGTTCTATGTTTTACAAGAACATAAATTCAAGAAATAAAAAAATAAAATTAAGAAACCAGTCGATGGTATTAACATCAGAATAAATATAAGACAGATCAATAAAAAAAATCCAAACTGAGGCAAAAAAAAACTTTCAAATACATGTAGGATTTAGTGAAAAATCCAACATAAATATATTTAGAATCTCAAAAAAGGGAAAGGTTATGGACATAAAGAATACTAGAGCAGATAATGACCAAGGATTTCTTAAACTTATAAAAGACATCAACACACATATCCAAAAAGTCCTATTTATGGGGAAAGCAAAGTAATCATAGTTTTTCCCTGAATCCTTGAAAAATGGAATATTGCAAATCTGTTCACATAGTCTCAGGAAACTACATGACAGGCATGCCTCTGAATTCTGAACTTTTAAAATGTCAAGGTTTTTAGACCACCCTTGCTGGTGGAAATGTGTTAACATCATAGTCAAGGATATTGAGACTGAGGCTTCTGACTTGCTATCAAAAAAGACGTCATCTATATTACAATGGAAGCTTTGCACATCACGCTGCATTCTGGCCTACCTACTAGTGGCAAATGACAAGAGAATTTAAGCCACCTGAGGGAGTAGTGCAAAACACACATTGGAAGTTTTGCCAAAGAATGCTACTTGGTCTTGGTTCTTAGGTGGCAGTATGATAACAAGGAAAACACCGACAATGCCAGAGACATCATACCAAGTGCCATTATTCTGTGCAATGGATTTTCAGTTACAATGTCTGGAAGAGATGAAGCAATAGGAGTAAAAACTAAATTCATGGCCCCAGGGACCATTCACATTTTTTACTTACCGTACTGAGCTGCTTATTTAAAATATTGCATCTCTTACTACTCCTGCAAATTTTAACTAGTTTATCAAGGCAGTAATTTCCTTTTCTCCTACTAGAATGCTCTATTATTGTTTTTGGACCACACCAGAGGGGATGGGGAATCAGATTAAAGGAATAACTCACATGTCTGATCATCATTTCTCTACATGTTTATTTTCCTGACCAGAATCCTCTGTGGACTTTATGAGCATTCACAATACAAGCATGTAAAACACCAACAGTAATTATATATTCAGAAGTCAAAGTCACCACAGTACATTATTGTGTGCCATCCACAAAGATGGAAGATAATATCAAGTAGTATATTTCACAAATGAAAAATAACTGTGTGAATTAAAACAATGTCTGTTAAATGTTCTCCCCTGCCACACAAAAAAAAGATAACTATGTTAGGTGATAGATATGTTAATTAGTTTGACTGTGGTGATCATTTCACAATGTATACATACATCCAAATATCTTATATACTCTAAATATATATATATACATTTTATTTGTCTACTACACCTCAGTAAACCTGGGGGTGGCAAATAATGTCTATAGGCAAAACCTTAGAATTAATAAGTGAATCCTACAAGAAGTTGGATACAATGTCAATAGATAATTAACTTGCATATAAGAAACAAAGAAGCTGAAAATTGAATTTTAAAAATGATGCCATTTGGAATAGCATCAGAAACTTTATATACCAAAGATTAAATCTAAAAATACCATAATTGTATTTGAAAGAAAATTTTAGAACTCTAAATAAAAGGAAAATATTCCTTGGTTTATAAATGAAAGACTGAATATTAAGAAGTCAATTCTTCTTTAATTGATCTAAGGGTTCAATCCATACAAATCAAAATTTCACAGTGTCTTTTTTTTGGGTGTGGAAATTGACAAACTGAATCTCAAAAAAACTTTTAAGAGATGTTGAAGAATAACAAAACTAGGTGGCTTACACTATAACATATCAAGGCTGATTATAAATCTATAGTACTTATAACCGTGTGATTGTTGGACAAGATCGACAAACAACCAGTAAAACAGAGTTGAGAGCCTAGAAATAAATCCACTCTTACATAGGCACATACTTTATAACATTAGTGAAAAATGAACATTGACTCAACTTTACGTAAAAAGAAATAAATGCGCATTATGTTAAATTATATGTTAAATGTAAATTAATATTTTAGAAAAAAAAATGGGAGAGTATCTTCATGTCCTTTATGTACCATAGCAAAATTTTCTTATGTAGAACACAAAAAGTACTAACCATAATGGGAAAACTATAATTACATTACATTAAAGTTAAGAACTCTGCTCATCAAAAGTTATCACCGAGTAGGAAAAGATATTTTAGACACATATTCTGAAATGACTTAAATGAAGAATATGTAACTCTTAAAATCAGTTATCCTTCTCTGTGCTACCCAGAGATGTCCACACAGCGTTGTTCTGGATTCCCGACGTAACTGAAAGACAAACTTTCACAATGTCCGGAGCCCTTGATGTCCGTCCTGCAAATGAGGGAGGACGATGTCCTCAAATTCCTTGGTACAGGAACCCACCTAAGTGGCAACAACCTTGACTTCCAAATGAAACAGTACATCTACAAAAGGCAAAGTGATGGCATCTACACCATAAATCTGAAGAGGACCTGGGAGAAGCCTCTGCCGGTGGCTTGTGCCATTGTTGCCACTGAAAACCCAGCTGATGTCAGTGTCACATCCTCCAGCCTCTGCGGAAGTTTGCTGCTGCCACTGGAGCCTGTCCTGTTGCTGCCACTTCACTCCCAGAACTTCCACTAATCAAATCCAGGCAGCCTTGGGGGAGCCACGTCTGCTGGTCATTACAGACCGCAGGGCTGACCACTAGCCTCTCACAGAGATGTCTTATGTTAAACTGCTTACCATTGCTCTGTGTAACACTGACTCTCCTCTGCATTACGTGGACATCGCCATTCCACGCAACAAGGAAGCTCATTTAGTGGGTCTGATGTGGTAAATGCTAGCCTGGGAAATTTTGCACATGGGTGGCACCATTTTCTGTGAACACTCATGGAAGGTCGTGCCTGATCTCCGCTTCCACAGAGAGCCTGAACAGAGTGAAAAGGAAGAGAAGGCTGCTGAAAGGGCAGTGACCAGGCAGGAATTTCAGGGTGAATGCTCTAGCTCCTGAGTTCACTGCTACCCAACCAGAGGTCTGCATGGCAGTGAAGGCATGCAGGTGCCCTCTGGGCCTACCCAGCAGGCCCCTGCTGAAGACTGTAGTGCTCAGCCTGCCAGGAAAGACTGGTCTGCAGCTCCTACTGCTCAGACCACTGAATGGGTAGGAGCAACCACTGATTGGTTTTAAGCTGTACTTCCACAGGCCCACAAGGGGGAAATAAGGTTGGTGGAAAATAAACATCAGTTTCTAAAAAAAAAAAAAATCAGTTAAAAGAGAACAGACAACATAGTTTAAAAATAATAAATAAAAAATTTTCCATAAGTATTTCACAAAAGAAGATATCCCATAACCAACTAATGCATTAAACGATGTTCAACTTCATGGCCATTAGTATAATATGAATTAAAATTGTAAAGCAATAGTACCACACATCCATCAGAAAAGCTAAAAAATAAAGGCAGAATATATCAACTCTTTGCAAGCATATGAAAACAACCAGGTCTCTCATATATTGCCAGTAAAAATATAAATTGGCCTATTCACTTTGGAAACAGGTGCTATATATTATATAAAGCTGAAAATATGCATTCCTTATGATCTAGCAATTCTCTTAGGATACAAGGATGTCTAAAAAAATGCATACATATGTTCACCAAAAGGCATTTACAATTATGTTCTTTGCATCACTATTCATAGTAGCCAAAAATGGGGGAGAAGGCCAAAGTCCATAAACTGATGGGAAGCTCTAAAGGGTTATGTGTGTGCTGCAGTACACGAACTGAGTATTGTCTAGATTTCCTGGGAAGCTGATTCTAAGTGGAGATGAGCACTCAGGATGTTCATGGGGGTGTGTTCTTGGGGTCAGTACCCTCATGTGGCAGGGAGAGGATGAAAGTAAGCTTGGACAGAGGGAAATGGCAAGATGCAGTCACAATGAAAGACTCAGCTGACCTATGGGGAGCTCTGAGACTGGACTTTTAAGAGTTTTTCCAGGTGTCGGTGAGGGAAACAGGCTTCCATCTCTTTGTGGGGATGAATTATTGAATGTGGCCTGACCCTGGAAGAGACGTAATCTGGATCAGACAGTTTTCTTTAGCTGAGGCAATCCAAAGTAGGTGCCAGCAATAGTCATCTTCCCACAGCATTTCCAGCAGGTGGGGGAAGCTTCTCCACTCCTTCAGGGGCATCTCGGTGGCATGTCACAGCACCCACCACACAGATTCCCATTTGAGGGCTGAAGGACAATAAAGTGTGACAACAAAGGGAACATTCAACAATATTAAAATAAGGAGAACTGTAACTCCTACTCGACTATCTTAAATTCTCGGGAAAATTCTCCCCTATAACTAAATGTAATCTCTCATGGGTCAGTTTTAAATTTGTTTAAATCTAACATCAAAAAGTAAAATTGCTGCTCAACAAAAGAAAACTTTACTTCTACCCTTTCAAAGCCAGCACTATAACCTATACCTATGACCCAACATAAAGATTTTAAATTGCTGAGCTAAGCATTTCAATTCACAAAGGCATTTACATTTTCTCTTGTAAAAACCTTTGAAAGAATTCAGTAGAGTAGCAACCTTCTTTTGTTTGTCATATCTCTCATAATAAGAAATGAGCCAGATTAGAAAATAGAAAAAAATCACTCCTTCAAACTATTTAGCAACACTTTGACTCAGTATTTTCCCAAACTCTAAAGCTGTGGTCCCCAACTCCTGGACCATGGACCAGTACCAGTCCGTGGCCTGTTAGGAATCGGCCACACAGCAGAAGGTGAACAACCAGGAAGGCAGCTGCTTCTGTATTTACAGCTGCTCCCCATCATTTACATCACTGCATAAGCTCCACCTCCTGTCAGATCACAGGAGGCAGTAGATTCTCATACTGCACTGTAAACTGCGCATGCGAGGGATCGAGGTTGTGGCTCCTTATAATCTAATGCCCGATGATCAGGGGTGGAGCTGAAGTGATGATGCTGGGGAGCAGCTGCAAATACAGATAATCATTAGCAGAGAGGTTGGACTGCACAATAAATGTAATATGCTTGAATCATCCCGAAACCATCCCTTCCCGCCCCCCATCCATGCAAAAATTGTCTGCCATGAAACCGGAAGGGAAGTTGGGGACCGCTGCTGTAAAGTGAATAGTTGTATATTTTTGTTGCAATGTATCATTTGGCAATAATCAGAGTCATGGATGAGACTGATTAAATGACTATTATAGTTTGTTTCCTTAAGCTTGATTGAGATAGTAAAAATACCTCAAATATTTATACTATGTATGCATATTAATCACCCTGCCTATTATCATCATAAATCATTCTTTCCACTAATGACATACTCTTCACACTAATAAGTGAAAATTAAAAAAGCAAACAATCTATAGCAGGAAGACACTTGATGATTTAGTAAATCAAATGAAGCTGAGCCCGATACATCTCACTAACGACTGTCTGTGTTATATGGTCTCCTACCCTTCTGCAATAAATGCCATCTATTAGGTGCAAAAATCTTAGGCCACAAGGAAATTCTATTACTCTTAGATAGCTTTATGATACCACAGAAAAGTAGAAGATTTGCTATCACCTCTAAAAGGCCAGACTATGGTACCAGCAAATTAATCAAACTGAGTGAGACAAAACCTGGGTAAACTAAAGCATTGCTACCTCCCTAGAACACGGTCTGACACAATTCATATCAGGAAATACACTTTCTTCCTTTGAATTTATACAAATTCTCAGAAGTCAGGAATGGTTTTCCATGTTTATGTTTCCTATCCATGGTATGAATGCCATGGTGATCAATTGAAAGCTTACACCTTGTCAGTCACCAGTATAAGTTTTTGTATTTGTTAACCCATTTAAACCACGTAACACACTTTGGAGATAGGTTTCTATTTTTATCTCTGTTTTAAAGAGGATGAAATGAAGTCACAGAAATCCAATACTGTAATCCTAGCCCTTTGGGAGGCCAAGGTGGGAGGATCACTTGAAGCCAGGTGTTTGAAACCAGCCTGGCAACATAGCAAGCCCTCATTTCTACAAAAAAAAAATAAAAAATAAAAATTAGCCAAGTGTGGCAGCAGATGTCTGTAGTCCTCGCTGCTCAGGATGCTGAGCCAGGAGGCTCACTCTAGCCCATGAGTTTGAGGTTGCAGTAAGCTCTGATTGTGCCACTACACTCTAGCCCAGACACAGAAGGAGACCTAGTCTCAAATAATAATAATAATGACAATAAATAAAAAATCTGTTTTATATCTTCTTCCTTTCCCAAATTTAATAATAAGGAAAAAGATATCCTAATATAAATGTTTTATAAAGCATTCATTGACTGAAAATTTTCTCAAAATTGGTTACTTCCCTTTTAAGAAATTTCACATTCCATTTTCATTTTTTATACATTTGCTGTGAAACTGAGAATCATGTACATTATATTCCTCATACTACTTATTTTAGTGCCAGTTAATTATGATATGCTTTCTTTTTCCTAGAATAGGTAGTACATAAATCATGTTTGTCTTATTTCCTAGAATTCAAGAACATTTAGAAACAGATTTTAAACTTGGACCTCAAAACAAATAACACTCCTGGTAGCTTATTGGCTGTCTTCATTTTTCTTTGTTATTTAAAAAAAAAATTAGCTTTTTGTAGTAAATGAGCTTAAATATGTTTTAGAAAGAGGCATGAAATAAAATACTTTAATAAGCTGACAGGCAAAAAAATAAATATTAAATAATATATTGGACATGAAAGTTGCAGTTTGATGGTATAGAGAGTACTATAATTGCACAATCTTTATGTTCACATTCTGGAAGTATAATTTTTGTGCTACATTAGTTGTCCATGCAGGTATAAATATAAATGCAAAAAAAATGCTGCCCTGAATATGTCCTGTTATCCCTACAACTGTAGGTTATTTGTTGCCTACATGTGCCAATTTTATTCTGAGAATATGGTCACTTGTAACTCCAAAACAAATTTGGTAGGTGCAGGTCACTTAAAAACATCCTATTAAACTATACTTTTTATATTAGATTTGCCATTATTTCTTGTCAATCAACCAAAATAATTGTGTTTGCCTATTTTTAGAAGAGTAATTGTCTAGCATCTTCAGTGGAAAAAGGACTCAAAATGCCATAAGGATGATACAAGGAAAGCAGTAGACTCAGGAGTAGAACAATGTTGGCACTGTGGTACTGCGTGTGTAAAAGCTGCAGAGGAGAGAGAATTCTCCCTGAGCCTGGTGGTATGAGGCTTCATGGAGAAGTTGAGATTTCTAAGATCAACCCTTAGAAAGTAACTAGAATTAGAACAGATGAAATCAGGAATTCTGTCAACTTAATTACCGAAGTTGGAATATTGCAGGCTTCAGCAGATGGATCACATGAGGAACAGTGAGGAAATTAACCTTAAAAAGTTAAAATATGATCCCTCTCAAAGAAATGACAATTGTGTAAATGAAGATAAAAATTTCCCCCTGATTGATACCTGCCCCTGGGCCCCATCTTCTTTTCCACTGTATTTCCACAGGGTCTCTTTTAGTCTCAAAATTTAGGCAGGTGACAATCTCTCCCTGCCTCAGTTTGCCCAGCTGTAGAGTAGCAGGATCTAACTCATAGGATTATTGTAAAATTCGAATGTGCCAATGCAGGAAAAACACTCCATAAGGTGTCTGGAGCATAGAAAACCATCAATAAACACCAGCCATTATTATTATGTCAATGCTAAATAAAAACTCCTTTGACCTCGTATATACTTTTAATGGCTTCAACAGTTCTCTTTCCTCATTGAAGTCTAGCAACATCTCTTGATATCTAAACTTACTCAGTTTTAAAGAACAGAGAGTGTCCCTGTTAGAGTTCTCTGGAAAAACAGAACCAATAGGACAGAGATAGATGGATAGATAGATAGATATAGATAGATAGATGTATTATAAGGAATTGGCTCATATGATTACAGAGGAGGCTGGGAAATCTCAAGATCTACAGTGGGTTAGTCGAAGACCCAGCAGACCAGATGGTATAGTTCAAGTTCAACTCCAAAGACCTCAGAAACAAGAGAGCGAATGGTGTAAGTTCCAGTCCAAGTCCAAGTCTGAAGCCCAGGGCAGACCGACATCCCAGATGGAAGATAGTCAAGCAGAGAGAGCAGATTCTCTCTTACCTTGCCTCTTGTCCTGTTGAGGCCTTCAGTGATTGGATGAGGTCCACTCATTTTGGGAAGGGCAATTTGCTTTAATCTGTCTCCCAATTCAAATGTTACTCTCATCCAGAAACACACTCACAGACATATCCAAAATAATGTTTAACCAAATGTCTAGGCTCCCCATGGAACAGTCAAACTGACACATAAACTGTCAGAGAGAAGGAAAGTTCACATTGTTCACTCCCATTTGGTCTTTTATTTTGGCTAGTATTTCTCAATTTCCTAGTATCCCATTGAAATTGCCCTTAGCAATGATACCACTATTCTGCATGTGGCCAAATCCTTGCATCATTCTGTTTCCCTCATCTGGTTTGTCCTAGTTCTAGCACTTTGGGAGGTTGAGGCAGGAGAATCACAGGCCAGGAGTTTGAGACTAGCCAGAGAAAGAGCGAGAACCCATTTCTACAAAAAATAGAAAAATTAGCTGGGCATGGTGGTGCGCCTGTAGTCCCAGCTACTCAGGAGGCTGAAGCAGGAGTATCGCATGAGCCCAGGAGGAGTTTGAGGTTGCACTGAGTTATGATGACACCACTTCACTCTAGCCTGGGCAACAGAGCGAGACACTGTGGCCAAAAAAAATAAAAGAATTTACTTTTCTAGGCCTGCCTTTTCTACCTGACCTTGAAATTTTTAGTATTTTGAGCATCTTGCCCTTTAAATACCATAAGAGCAGGTTATTCATCTTTTGTGTCTCAGACTCCAAAATTGCTCTTCTGTATTCTGCTCTGTAATACAGGCCAGGAACTTTGCAAACTGCAGGTCTCAGACTCCTTTGTCAGATGGCTCCTTGGCCTGCTTATTTGTCAGTCTGCCTAAGAGAGAAACTAGAAGATGAGCAGAGGCAGTTTTGCTTCCCTGCTGACATCATCCTAGCTGGTCAGTTTGCCCTACCCCTCAGATAATTTTGGTCATTCTCAGAATTCACCTCATTTTACATCAGTTCCACCAGGAGGAAACCATTTCTCCAAGCTCTTCTGCTTTTCAAATAGTGTTTCTGTTTTCCCGGCTGGATCCTGACTGATCTATCATTACATGCTGATAATTTCACATTTAGATATTCAGCCCAGAGCTGGATTCCTACCCATATAATTAACTTGTTTTTCCTTTAACAGATTGACTGTAGTATAATTTGAATACCATGAAATTCACTAGATTTAAATATACAATTCAATGACTTTTAGTATGTTTACATAGTTGTGCAACTATCACTGCAATCTAATTTTAGAATCTTTCCATCATCCCCAAGAAAAAAAAAATCCGTATCCTTATATAATTATTCCCCATTCCCACATGTAGCCCCAGGCAACAACTAATTTACTTTCTTTTTCAATCTATTTTTTGTGGACATTTCATTTAAATAGAATCAGACAATATATGGTCCTTTTGACTGCCTTCTTTCACTTGGCGTAATATTTTTGAGGTTAATCCAAGCTGTAGCGCGTGTCTGTATTTCATTTTTTTGTCGTCAAATAATATTCCCTTGTATGTACACACCATATTTTGCTTATTCAATCACCAACTGATGGACATTTTCCCCCATTTTTTGGCCATTATGGGTAGGGTTGCTATGAAAATTTGCAAACAAACATATGTTCTAATTTCTCTTGAGTATACACCTAGGAGAGGAAATGCCAGATCATATGGAAACTCTATATTTAACATTTTAAGAATCTGCCCAACTATTTTCCAAAGTGGCTATAAAAATTTACATTCCCACCAACTATATATGAGGATTTTAATTTCTTCACATAGCTATCAACACATATTATTGCCTATCTTTTTCATTTTAGCCATTCTCGGGCATGTGCATGTGAATTAGTACCTTGATGTGGCTTTGATTAACATTTTTTGAAAATAATTTTGAGCATTTTTTCATGTGCTTATTGGCAATTTGAATAACTTCTTTGATGAATGTCTAAAAGTATTTTGCTCAATTTTAAAAGATCATTTTCTTATTGGGTTATAAGAGTTTTTCAAAATCTCTTATAAGATGTATAGTTTGCGGCTGGGCGCGGTGGCTCACGCCTGTAATTCCAGCTCTCTGGGAGGCTGAGGCGGGTGAATTGTTTGAGCTCAGGAGTTCGAAACCAGCCTGAGCAAGAGCGAGATCCGATCTCTACTAAAAATAGAAAGAAATTAATTGGACAACTAAAAATATAGAAAAAACTAGCCGGGCGTGGTGGCGCATGCCTGTAGTCCCAGCTACTGGGGAGGCTGAGACAGGAGGATTGCTTGAGCCCTGGAGTTTGAAGTTGCTGTGAGCTAAGATGACACCACGGCACTCTAGCCCGGGCAACACAGTGAGACTCTGTCTCAAAAAAAAAAAAAAAACAAAAAAGTATAATTTGCAAGTATTTTTCTTATGAATGCACTTTTTTTTTTAAGTAAACTTAAAAATAGAGAATGATCATGTTGTAGCACAACTTTCACTGTACCACTGAAGGAAAAATGAGACCAAGCCTCTCTATCTTTACTGTGGAATGGAGTCAGACAGAGATAGTTACGTTTCAAATGCTTCAAGCAGGAGGAAGGACAATAAAACACTTCAGTTATACTGTAACATCACCTGCATTGTTTCAGTATCTTAGTAGTGCCTTTGAAGTACAAAAGTTTTTAAGTTTGACAGTTTTTTTTTTCCCTTCTTCGCTTCTGATTCAGGTGTTTATCTAAGAAATATGTGCAGTACTTATTTGTTTTTTCCAATTGTTTTTATAGTTTTAGTTCTTAAATTTACGTGTGTGATCCATATCACCTACACTTATAATTACCTTCTACTTGATATCTTCACTTACGTGACTGATAGCATCTCAGACTTTGTATTTCAGAGTGATGGTGCAATTGGAATTTTTCAATAATCATGGAATTTTCTCTCCCCAGACTTCCCTTTCTAAGCAAGTGGTGAGAATATTCATTTATTTAATAAATGTCAAATCTTGAATCATCTTGCATCCTATCTTTTCCTTACTTCTCCTCTTTCACTTTCGGCATCTCCATTTTGTCCAACTCTTTGTATTTTTAGTGACATTATCCTAAAATCAGTCAGCTTACTAGTTTCCATACTGATCTCACCACTTCCTCCCTGATAGCTACAATCTGCACTCCACGTAAAAGCAAAACTGGTTTTTAAATGTTTAAATCTGATTATGTCAGTCCCTTGCTGAAAACAGTGCAGAGGCTCTTAATGGGTTTTGATTGCTTATTTCATGCTGTAGCCCTTTTTGGCAGTCTGGGGCAGCCTGTGTGTCTTTTCTCAGAGTAGTAGTTTTAAATGCATGAAATAAAATACATAGTATTACAAAGAAACATGTTGAAATATATATATATATATCAAGTTATTTCAAAAAACTAATTTGTGAGATAACATTAGGACTTCTGGGCCTGTGATAGGACAAACAGTCCCAGAAATCTCTAAAATGCCTTCAGAGTCTTTCTACTACTGTCTCAGTGAATAGGCTCTGGCTTTGTTTTATCCACACTAATCTCTTTATCAAACAGTTGGTGGGCCATACCCTTGCTCTACTCCCGGATTACATTACTTCATTCTTTACATGGCCAGGCCCAGTTTTCATGGGACTGGATTAGTTACCACAAGAGGAAGTTATTATCAAGTGAGGATGCCTCTCATGTTCAGTATTTTTGCCTGTGCTCACTTCTCTTTACATTTCTACAGCATGTTATGACATAGCACAAGTCCTTGTCCCATGAAATTTTCCAGATTTTTCCAATCTACTGCCCTTTTCATTATAAACAAACATTCTGATCCCATAGCTGCCTCCTTCTCAACCTTCTGAGAGTAAATTAAGTGTCTTTTCTTCAGAAGAGGCTTCCTAATCAATCTCCAAAAGAAGAGGATCTCAATTAAGCTTTATCAGTACACTCCATTATTGCCTTAATAAAATGAATCATACCATTTTATTATTTTATGCAATTGTTTTACTAAATATATTTCCTACTAAAACATAAGCTTATGGGATTATGGAATATCTCTGCAATGCCTTTAATTCTGTCTCATCCCCTGACATAGTGGAAGTGCCAATTATACGCACACATTGAGCAGTGAATGATACATAAATAAATGATCCTATAAACCTCCACAGCCTATCCCCCCAGGTGTCATCATTCCAAATTGGACTATTGCAATAGTTGCAGCTCTTGTTCACTTTTACCTACGTCACTCCTGATGAAACAACCAAAGTTGTCTTTTTAGAATGCATATCACATCATGTTGCTCCCTTGCATAACACCGCTTGATGGCTTGGACAAAATCCATGGTCCTTACTTGGGCTATAAGGACATGCATGTTCTCATTATTGCCTTACCACATCCATTTTATTTTTTTCTACTCTTATTAAGCTACCACAAGTTATCAAGTTCATTTCTGAGAGTTGTCTTTTGCTAGCGTTATTTCTTCTTACGAGAATAAGCTTTCCCTGTCTTTACCTTTCATCCTTCAGTTTTCAACCTAACTGTCACCGTTTTGGAGGGACTATCCCTAAACATGCTAACAAATTGTGTTCTCCCCCATTTTCTGTGATTCTAAAATGTGCCAGGCACTGTGCTTTTCAATAGGTCTGTGATGGTGCATGCAGAGTCTTCTCATTTGGATGGACCCTGTACATGCAAATCTTGAAAAGTCATAAATGTGTTCATTTTATGATATGTTTTTGCAAAAATTTAACTGCAAAGAGTTCAGACCACTCTATTCTGGTTTATTCTTTATCAGACAGTCACTGACACTTCTTTCTATGGCATTGTAAGAGCCACGGGTATTGATGAACATTGTAATTTATTTTTTTTCTTAAAGAGAACCCATTAAACTTAGTGTAACCCTGGATGAGCAAAAACTGCCATTGTCCACGATTTAAAGTGTACAGAAGTATAGTTTCATGGGAGAGACATTAAGCAAAGGATGACACAGTAGTGTAAAGTTTGCTGTGCCGGAGAGGTGTAGAGAATCAGGAAGACCTCTGATGAAGATTAACTTAATCATTCTAATAAATCTTTCAGGTGAGCATAAGAGATATTATCATCAATTATTTTAAAGATAATGAATCAGATTGAAAACATATAGTTTCACTAGAAATCAAAGTGACACAAATTAAGATAATGAAATACTAATTTTCACCTATCAGATTGGCAGAATTGAAGCATAATATTAAGTGATGGAGAGGTAATCATGCGGCAATGTCTCCTAGAGTTTGGGAAGCAATTGGTCATATGTATCAAGGACTTTCCAAAGGATCATAAACTTTGGCCTAGTAATTTCTCTTCAAGGGTTCTATCAAGGATAGGAGAAAAATTTGCATGTAAAAATGGTATGTTTTAATGTTATTATTTATAATAGCATATCTTTGATAGTGATGAATTGAGTGATAGAGAAATTGTTAAATAAATTGAGCTACATTTATGTGGTAGTCATTACAAATTCTAATTTTTAAGGCTCATTAAGAAAAAGAGAAAATATGCATGATATATTATTAAGCAAGAGGAAGTAGACTGAAAATCTCTATATACAATTGAATCTTCTTTATGTATAACTACTGGAGACAAATATAACACAGTGGTGACAGAAGTTATCTCTGGATAAAGAGATAATACATGATTTCTATGTTCCAAATTTAATTTTTTATATTTCAAATTTTCTATAATTTATAGAAATTCTATATTTATAGAATATGATGAAAACACTACATCATATAAGCAACTTAGGTCCTTTTATTAAAGAAAGTATGTTCAGAGTACAGGCTTCTTGGACATAAATGGGGACAGCGTCCATTCATGAAGTGTTGAAAGGAAGCAAGATTCACCCTGATGGATAAACTCCACCTCTATTAGAATTCCCCTTCTTTGATATTTGGGTGGTGTTGGTTCATTAGCATGATGCTGACAAGGGTGTTTGAAACAAAGTTTTCTAGCTTATTAAGGAAACTATAAGGGCAGAATGGAATGATTCAATGGAACCCATGATCTTAGAAAAGACCAATAATGAATACTAAATTTTAATGAAGTCCACAGTAACACTGAAATGCACCATTTCATTTGCCGTTAACCTTTCTGATATGCTACTTGGAGGTCTTTAAATTCTTAGGACAGGATACCATTTAACGACAAGGACAGGTGACTATTTCATTTAAATGAGTACACTTTACTGAAACATGGCAGGGGAAAAAATCAGTGAGGGATACGTGACGAGATATGGAAGATCGAGAGGAAATTAATAAAGGCAAAGAAAGCAAGCAAAGTGTGTTTTTCACAGAATTTAGCAAACTAGTGATAGTTCCATATGTGTTTCAGATATAACACATTTTTTTCAAAAAGAAGTAATAAATTTTCAAATAAATAGCAATCTTTTAAAGATATCTGACAAGAACATTATACTCTAATTGCATAAAGATTTGTTCAAGTATTTATTCAAATAAAAATCACATCACTTAAAATCTCAAGAGAAGTCCTGCTAAGGGAGCAATTCGACAGTGAGATCTGAGTTGGAACGCAAGTTGTTAGAAACTGGCAGCATTAAAAAAATAATAATTCTGTAACATCGCCTCTAACACATTTCATGGCAACAGCAAATTGTGAATATCAAAGTTACGCTTCACAGCTCAGGTTCAGGATGAGACAGGTGGTATAATAGTATGATGGATGAATCAAAAACACAGGGCACTCTTCACAGCAAACTAGAAGTTTGAGTTGATTTTATTTTTAGCTTTGTAGTTGTTGTAATGCCACCTAGAATTCGGAGGCAATGCATCCAGTTAAAAGAGGAAAAATAAGTGCACTAATAATCCTCTGTTCTCTGCTGCAACTCCTGGCTGTCCTCCCAGCCGCAGCATCTGATCTACACTACTGGTCAGGTGTTTTACTGAACCCTGGTGAATGGCAGTGCCTGCTTCCTAATGCGAGGTTATTCGTTTCCTTTCACTGCTGTAACAACTTCCTACAAGCTTGGTGATTTAAAACAACACATATGTACCACCTCACAGCTTCTGTAGGTTAGAACTCTGCTGGGCTTGAACGCCCTGCTCCAGGTCTCACATGTCTGAAATAAAGGTGTGGGCAGGATTGGGCTCCTTCTCGGAGGCTCTGGAGCAGACTCCACCTCCAAGTTCAATCAGGTTGTTGGTTGGGTTTAGTACATGGGACTTTGTAGCACTGAGGTTCATGATTCTTGCTGGCTCTCAGCTGGAAGCTCCTCTGTGCTCTAGGAGACTGGTCCCCATACTTTCTCATGGTTTCCATGTGGCCCCAGTCAGCAGTGAGAGGCAAAATCCTTTTATGCTTCAAATCTCTCTGATTTCTCCAGCCAGAGGAAGTTTTCTGTTCTTAACTACTTTTGTGAAGATTCAGATGATCCACGTAAATCTCCCTACTTAAGATCAGTAACCCAGATTACATATGCAAAGTTCCTTTTGTCATAGAAGAAGACATATTCAGAGTTTCCGGGGATTAGAACACAAATATCTTCAGGGGGCTATTCTACCCACTACAAAAAGATACTGGATGTATGTCAGATAATTTATTATTATTATTTTTACATTGAATTTAAAACAATAATTAGAGTGGATTGATAAAATGTAATCAATTTTGTAATGTTTCTTTTCTGACTAGCTTTAATTACTTGGTCATTTAAGATTTAGCAATAGGATTTCAGAGAAAACATTTGGCATTTGCTCTGTCTCATTTATCAGTGTTTTGACAAAATGAACAAGCAACCCAGCTGACAAGAATTATTCAATCCTTAGTAGCTGCTCTCTGTCATTAAATTAAAAAATAAGCATATGTTAATAAACAATATTAATTTCTCTCAACCCCAAAATACAAAATATTTCCCAAACTAAATGTATTGGGTCGAGGGTTAGCATACACATATCTATTTTTAAAGGTTAAGTCTGTTTTTTTAACATAGAGATCATTTCTGTAATGGGAGACCTAGTGCCCTGAGTTTATATATCATTCATGTTGGACTATTATTATATGCTAATATGAGAAGGCGTGCCCCTCACTCTGGATGAACAGTCATAACACAGTCAACAAGAACCTGAAGATACATGTAGCAAATGTCTTAGTGTCAATTCAACCTTGCATACCATACTGCCTCTGTATTCTAGTTGTATAACTGAGTCCTTGTTTCTTTCTTCTCTTTGAAGAAGCTATATCTTCATATCAAATTATTAAACAAGTAGGATGTCAGGATGTTTCCTCATGCTAGCATCTGACATGTAGTAATGTTCTATAATTGCTGTAAGAAATGACCACAAACTTGATGGCTTAAAACAATAAGTTATTTTATTATAGTTCTAGAGATTAAAAATCTGAAATGGGCCTCACTAGACAAAAATCAATTGTTAGCTGCATTTCTTTCTAAGGGATTGAGGGAAAAATCCATTCTCTAGCCTTTTGCAGCCTTTAGAGGCTGCCCACATTGCTTGACTCATGGTTCTCATCCTCCATCCTCAAAGCCAACCATCGCCAATGACATGAGTCTTCACATCATATCACTCTGACACTGATTCTTCTGCCTGCCTTTTCCCTATTGAAGGATCTCTGTGATTACATTGGATACACCAGAATAATCTAGAATAATCTATTTTAAGGTCATCTAGTTAGCAAGCTTTGTTTCATCTGCTACTTAAATTGCTCTTTGCCATGTAACCTAACACATTCATTGATGCTGGGGATTTGGCCGTGAGCATCTTTGGGAGGACATTATTCTACCTACCGCATGACTGTTATTAATAAATCACTTTATAAAAATGATGCTATCTTAAAATATTTCCAGAAATAAGGCAATTACCTTTAATGAAAACAATATATTTAAAACAACCAAAAAATAAAATTTACATTAAATATCTACTGCAATTCAGTACTTGGTCTATAATCATCACTTAATAATACTTTTGCTGCATTTGGTTCTAAATTAAAGTAGCAGCCCCTTTAAAATATATCTTAAAATTATCTAACTCTGCTTTCTCTCTTACATTTTGGGAAACAGACATTTATCCATTAATAATCTTCGTAGGTATAACTATTTTTGTAAAAAATCAAAATTAGAAAGTTTTGTTTTTTTTTCCCCATTACACAAAATGATTACAATTCAGCAACTCTATTGAGGCTTTCTTTATCTTCCTAATTCCAGATATGGTCTTTTTTTTAAGTCATTATTATCTTTAAACACTTATCCATCAGATATTACAATCATCCTTTTGAATATATGCCTGAAGACATTTTTGGTCTTATTCTCTCAAGTGAAGCAAGATAGACCATTCAGAGCACAGACTACCTTTTTTCACTGTATAGCAGAGTACAAAAATCAGTGATTATGATGTTTTACACTGTTTGCTTGGGTGGATTGATGATCCAGTTTGCAATGGCCTTAGAAATAGGAATATATGATTCATATTTGAACTGCAATTAACATATGCATTCAAATCTAATAATTGTTCATCTGGCATAAGTAAACTGTAACTTTGACCAACATCTCCCCATTTCATCACTTTATAATGTATCCATGTACCAAAACATCAGGTTGTATACTTTAAATATATGCAGTTTTTATTTATCAATTATGCCTCAATAAACTAAAATAAAACTTAAAAAACTAATAATTATACGTAACATAAAATCGTATCTAAAAATATAGGTTCAATGCACTGATGATGTATAGGGGAGCTATTATACGTTAAATAATTAACCAAAGACAATAAAGAAACTAAAATTTTAATGATTACGTTTAACCAATGGTAACTTATAATTTAAAAAGAAAAAATAGAAAAATTTTAATGAGCACCTCAAGATTATGCTTACAGAACACTAACATACATTTAAAATTTCAGAAATTCCAAATTCACACACACACACACACACCCCCGCAGAGCAAGCGCATCACAAACTTACTAATTATTGTATGGAAACTAGAATTCACAGGAGAATACTGGGTTAGAATCCTCAGCAAATTTATCTAGTAATGCATCACCTTAAAATTATGAACATCTAATAAGTAAACTTTAAAAAATATTTTTTTTTTAGATTTAGTAAAGAGCCTACGGTTATAGGTAAAAATAAAAATTTGTGGATATATGCAAAATGATAAAAAGAAATAATTTACTTTTTTGGCTACTTCATGGCCTACTAACAGGGTATTCATTGCCAGTGATAGGCCAGTTAACTGACTCTCCTGAAAAATAAAAGCCCTAATTTTCCTAGTCCCATGATATGAATACTCTCACCGGGGCCAATTTCAAGCTCTCCATATGCTTCTGGACAGGTTTGTGGGGAGATTTGTACATGATCAGATCTCCTGAGCAGGTTGGAGACAGCTCTAGCATGCTACGGCCTATGGCCAAACATTGTACTTCGAGAAATATTGTTCTATGATTAATGTGTATCACTATAAAATTCTGCTGCCAGACAGACTTGGGTCAATAGTCCAGCTCTTTTCATTCTGAGTCAACGTCTTGCTCTGTTGCCTAGGCTGGAATGCGGTGGCATGATCATAGTAGCTCACTGCAACCTCAAACTGTTGGTCTCAAGCTATCCTCCTGCTTCAGCCCCTCGAGTAGCTAAAACTCCAGAGGTGTGCTATTGCTCCCAGCTAATTTTTACTTATTTTTATTTTTTGTAGAGACATAGTCTTGCTATGTTGTCCAGGCTGGTCTTGAATTCCTGGCCTCAAGTGATCCTCCCACCTCAACCAACCAAAGTGCTGGGATTATAGGCATGAGCTACCACATCCAACTTCTAACTCTTTTTGATGACATCCATTTTAACACCCTTTTAAATCAGTTAACTCATCTATTAGGTGAGGATCATAATACTATTTCTTAACAGTTTTGTTGTAAAGATTAAATTATATAACATATGTGAAGCATAATATCCACTGAATGCATTAACAAAGACTAATGTATTACTATTATCCTTGTTGCAAATCTGTTCTAGAGAAACGTAGACTTTGCTACTTCAGATATGTCAAAGGCAAGCTCTGCAAAATATGGTGAGAGTCTCCTAACAATATAGCATGATATGCAAAATATTCATGTAGCTCCAAGACTAGTGCAGATGCATACACACACAAAGCCTAGCACCTTTAGAAAACCTACAATGTAAATGCCTCTAGTTATTAACTGATTTTCACTCTAAGACATAGAAAGAAATGACAACTATGAGAACGTCCCATTGTCTCAAACTATATATTTTGAATTATTGTTCTAAAATATATGGAAGTTTTACTTAGCAGAAGATATTTGGATTAAACCATTCATGAATGGTTTTCTAAAAACCACTAAAAAAAAAAGTGAAGTATTAAAAACCGTATTTTATATTAACACCCTGAAACATACACATTATTGTGTTTCAAAAAAATGCTCAGGATGTAGTATATATTTCATGAAATTCAGAAATTTCTCTGTATGACAGTAAATGACACTTTCATGTATAAAAGTAATAATTTGACATTTATGAAAATGCTGTTTAGATCTCAAAAAATCCCCATTTGTTAAATAGTTGGTATGCTATTCTATGCTTATAATTTCATACCAAAATGAAATAAAATAAGCTTAGAGAAACATTATAAGCACATAGGTACATGTGTGTGTTGGCAAAGAGTAGTAAAATATCTTTCATTCTTCTGAAATCTCATGATGTTGGTCTAGATTAATTTCTTCTAAATAATTTAATACATAATTTGCTAGGTTTATTTCATTTCAGAAGCACTTTGCCTGTTACTGATTAATTGAATAAAGCCTGCTATCAATCTATTACTTATTTTTCTAATATTCTTAACTGCAATGACCATTTGTTATTTATATATGCATTTTACCATTATTATCCATATCTATTTCATTAAAAAGTTTAATGAGGTCAGATAGTTTATTTAGATTGTAAAGAATATTGCTTCATCATCTTATTTGATTCCTGAATTGTAGGCAGCATGTAGTGAGAGTTTAAGATATCAAACAATTCATCTAAAAAATTATTTGGCTCCTGAATTTGAATAGCAGTGATTCATAGAACTACAAGTCCTAATAGTAATAATAATAGCCTTCATTGAGCACTTACTATGTGCGAACACTATGTGAAACACTTTACACCATCTAATTCTAATTAAAATCTTATACTTTAAGTGACTGTTACTAGTGCTATATTTTAGATGCAAAAACTAAATTGTGACAATATGAAATAATTATTCTTGTATAATACAGGCCAAAAGTAGCAGAGCTATGTTTCAATCTTTAGGTGTGGGTAACTGCAAAACTTGTGATATGTAATGACGAGCATGGTTATCTCTAGTTTCATTGCTGAGGCTGCCACATTCTGGGATCTCCTCTGAAAGATTAACTCCATGTGTTAAATCCATGTGTTTTGACCATTTTTTAAGCACTGAATATGCACCAATTTTGAGTTTGTTGCATTTGGCAGAGCTCCTACTCTTCACATGCTTAGAACTAAGTATAAGGTAGAGGCAGGTTAAGAAACGACCAAAATTCAGTGTGATAAGAGATAAAGTCAGGTTGAAATGGGAATATTTTCATCAGATTTATAAAAGTATGATTCAGAAGTCTTACAGGAGAAAGTGACTTTTCAGCTAGGTTTTGAAAGATAACTAGAAAGCGAGCAAAGAAATGGGAAGGTAACTTTAGATATACAAAATAAGGGATACAGATCAGAAATGTTTGAGAACACCTGACTCATTTGTAGATGTTTCTATCAGGAGTCATAAAACCAGAAAACAGGGCTTTCAGGTAAAACATTATTTAATGAAAACAAGGTACTTATGAAATTTTGGAAAAACTGGATGAGCTTCAAAAAGGGCAAGAGAAGCTTCCAATAACTTCAGGAAATCAGAAGGTGATAATATTTGCATAAAACCACCACTAATGATTTCAGGTGAATGCAGCACTGAAGCAGAGATCTGTAGGAGATATGGCAGTCACTGTTAAATCTCATGTTTTTTGTCTGCTGAATTCCACAACCTTACCAGCCTATGTCAGAGAAACGTTGGTAATTTATGCTTGTATTCTATCATCCTAATCTTGCACCAATGCCTTACACTGACAGTTTCTAAATTGGAGCTCTACTGGCAATGGAATCAGAGAAATTTAGTTTCCATACCATGAACTCAAGGGGAGGGCTTAAAAGTGTGGGAATGATTCTGAGTAACAACAGACAGCATCCAGCACAGAGACCAAAGGGTGCACATGGGGCGGAGCTTGGAAAAGAGGTAGAGGAGTAACCAGGGCTGTTTGCCTAACAGGCATTATATATTAAGCTGATGAGTTTCATTTTGTCATAGAAATTATAAAAATCCTTTGAAGAATTTTATTCAGGAAAGTGCCATTATCAGATCCATATTTTGGAAAATTTTTATAGAAGCATATTTCAGGTTGAATTTTTTGGGCTGAAGTTTTAGGAAAAGGGAACAGATGGGAGGTAGGAGTATTAGTAAAGACCATATTATAGAAATTAGTAGATAAGAAACTAAAATTAGATATCTTTCATGGTAATAGAGAAAAGTTAAGGTATATTCTAGATCTTATGGAAGAAGAATATGCTGACCTGGGGATTGTGAATGAAAGGAAGAGTCTGTGAAGTCTCCTAGTTTTTAGTCTACGAGCGGGGTTCAGGTGTGTTCCATATTGTTTCTCATGCAAGTAATTAGGCTGAAAGTTCAGCAACTACCTGGACATGTTCTTCTCCTGATTGATTACAATGAAATTAAGAAGTGAAGTCAAGCTATGCAAGTCTTTTTAATACTTCTTCTTGTATCAAGTTCACTCATATTACATTGGTTGAATTAAGGCACATGGTCTTAATCAATGGGTGAGTCATGTATACTTGCCCTATCACAGGACAAAGGTGTGGATGTATAATTCTACTACTAGAAGAAAATAAGACATTGAGAAAAATAAATTTGACTAAATGCTACCAGTTTGTTCTTTTAAATACCCACACCATTCCACACAACCACCAGTAATGCTAGGGCTCATATTTCCCCACATCTCTAGCAGTACTTGACTTGTTAATCTTTCTTTTTAATGATCTGAAAGGTATTAATTGGAATCTTAATTTTATTTACTTATTTATTTATTTATTTGTTATAGACAGGGTCTTGCTCTGTTGTCCAGGCTGGAGTGTAGTGGAGCCATCATACCTCATCATAGCCCTGAACTCCTGGGCTCAAGCAATCCTCCTTAGCCTCCCAAGTAGCTGGGACTACAGGCATGTGCCACCACACCAAGCTATTTTTTTAAAATTATTTTTTGTAGAGATGCTGTCTCACTTTGCTGCACAGGCTTTTTTCAAACTCCAAGCAATCCTCCCACCTTAGCTTCCCAAAGTGCTGGCATTATAGGCCTGAGCCATCAACATTTGCTGATTGAAAACTATTTGAAATGACCTTCATATTCTTTTCAGTCATTCCAAGTTTGCCCATTTATCAATTTAGGATTTTCCCCCTTGTTAATTCATAAGACTTTGTTTTATATTCTAGATATTAGGTGTTCCTATACTTAAACATGTGCATATCATCCTCCAAACAGTCAGTGATCTGTCAGCCTCGTCCATACTATCCTTTCAAACAGAAGACTTTAATTTTGTTATAATCAAATCCACCGATTTTTAGCTTTGTGGGTTTTATTTGTTTGTTTTTGTTTTTGAGGAGAAGGAAAGAGGATTTTATTAATTTGCCAGCAAATGAGGAGGTTGCCAGACTCCAGTCTCAAAGTACCAACTTCTTGCTTCTGAGCAGAAGTACAGAACTTTTAAAGGTTCTGATCAATCCCATCTTTGGCTAAGACAATATTAGGACTTCTGCCTGGACAATTCCCTTGGAACATTTCCTGTGACACAAAAAATGAAGGACAGTCTTCTTTCTCTCCTGACCACTGGTCTGAGGCAGGGATGTAGGTTTTAGTTCTCAAAAAAGGTGAGGGATTTTTGAAGAGACAGAAAACATTTTTACCCTTTTCAGGCCATTTTCTCTGTTACATATTCCCCACTGTCAATTTTTACCCTTCCATATCTATGGGAGCAGGGGCATCATAGTCATGAAGCTACTTCCTGCTGAATTGGGGTGATGTTTTAGATGGAAGGTTTATACTTACATATGTCATTACATAGTTTTGGCAGTCGATTGACAAAAAACAGCAGATTACCAGGCACAAAAGGGCATAAGCAACAACTGCAACCATGAGGATTGACAAAGCCAGGTGAAGGATACCTGACAAGAGAGATTTAATTCTGGATGATATCTGAGACACCAGTAGCACTGTGGGTCCTTCCTGCCACCTTGCACATAATGTTTAATACAGAGTTGGGTAAGAAAGGACACATGGGACTTCTGAGTGTGGAGCTATTAGTTGTATCCTGTAGGTGGTCTGAGAGACCGGCTTCTGTAAATTCAGAAATCATGCACAGAAATACTTGTAACAAACGAGGTTTAGGATAACACACCCAGCAGCAAGACAGAGCAACAGAAGAGGTGATAGACCAGGGAAATCCTCACTAAAGAGTTGTTCCTCTATCTTATAGACAGAACCAGAAAGGATTAGCGAAAATATCAACATTTTCATTTTTTTTCCTTTATCTCAAACTTTAGATTGCCTAAAGTCTAGCTCCTCCTCTGGGGGCTACACCTCTTTACTTTGGTATTATGGACCCAAGGTTTCACTTCTGACAATTTTAATGAGGTGTGAGTTGTTAGAGGCATTTCATAGGGTCCCTTCCACTTCTGCTTCCAACTGGGGAGGGGATCTAAAAGAGGCAAACTCGTATATAGAGTTTACCTGGCACACTCATTTGACATATTGTGTTATTCTATTTTTTTTTACTTATGGTTATATTAATATTGCCATACTTACCTTGGGGTGCTAGGGAGGGTGTCTCATAAACTACTTTTTAGGGGCTTAACTTAAGCCTGCTTCTAAAGGGTTACCTTTATCCAGAGGAGAGCAAGTGGCAATACCTTATCCCACTTTAGGTGGGTTCCATGTAATTTCCATTCTAACTATAGGGCTTTGTTTACTTGCTGGGTTACCACTGCTACAAAGGAGGGTCCATTATCACTCTGCATGGAGGAAAGGAGCCTATGAACATTTTGATGATCTGTGGGGTCACTGAGTCCAGCTTTTTGTAGAAATGGTTCACCAAGTTCCCACTGGGAGTCCAGTCAAAGAAGTTTATGGGTGACCACAGGACATTGTGCAGTAGATATAGATGTAAATGGTGGGAAGCAAAGATTCCCCCAGCAGATACTGCTATGGAGTAGCCAAACACGGTGACACTTTGAACTATTGAGCTATTTCTGTAGCTGTCTGTCCATGGCCTCCATTACTAGCATGTTATTCTCCATTTGCTTGGCCTCTTTCCCTGGACTGTTGATGCCCATCATCTGAGGGTTTGTTTTTGAATCTTGTTTAGCAAGTCCTTTACAATATAGAGCACAATGATATTCTTCTACAAATGATATTACCAAGATAGTAATACTTGTCACGATTCAGAGTTTGATCCATCTAGAGTAAAAAAATAAAGAATAAGTTTTATTTTTTTCCTTTTGATAAATCAATTTTCCCCAAATGTTCAATAATTCACTCTTTTCTTTTGATTTGGAGGCCACTTTATCATAAACTAAGTTCTTATAAAGTTATATTCCAAAATAATACTTGCCACTCTCCTGATTTAGAACCTCCAAAGCTTTTATATAGTTTGAATGACAAATTCTTTAATATGGAATTTAGTCTTTTATTTATTCCCAAAATATCTATTGAGTTTCTACTATGTGTCAAAACTATCTGTCATAATTAAATGCTGTCTCTGCCTTCATGAATCTTCCTGTCAGGTATTACTGCCACTGAACAAGTAATTACAAATGGATGGTGTTTTGAGAGAGGAAGAATAGATTGCTATCAGAGCATGCTGGGTGCCTGCTGAAGTCTCGGGGTGAGGACAGACCACAGTATGGGAAGGACATTTCACCTGAGAAGGCAATGTGGGAGTAGAATATGGCCAAATGAGGGGCAGAAGACACATGAAGCAGGTTTCAAACAAATGAAACACTAATTTGAAGTCCCTGATGTGCATGGTGGTTATGGCTTCCTCTAGACACTGGGCCACTTCCCTAATATATGTAAAGCAAAGAAAATGAAGAAAGTCTCTTGCAATGAGATGTCAAAGATCAGGTTCAGAAGGTCTTTGTAAGCCTTCAAAGACCTTCGCCATCTTTCCCAGTCTGGAGTTGGGCTTCGTTTTCCTTACTTTCCTTAAAATTCCTGCTATTCTCTAAACATAGTATGTACTTTTAAATCTTCTTACCTCTTCCTAACTATTCACTTCATAGTTCCCTCTTACTTCTCCTCATCTCCACTAAAATCCCACTATGTCCATCTTCATTTAATTCTGCTGTTACTCTAGTCCTTAAGCTTGTAATATTCTTTGCAGTCTAAACGATGTCATAGTTAGCAGAACACATACCCGTTGCCTCCATTAATGTGAGCTTCCTGAATTTAGATCCATTCTAATTCACATTCTACTCAAATGATATGCTTTATATAAATACATTTTCTCATCTTTCTGAAATAACTGAGTCATTGAATAGTTGTAAAAAGTAAATGGTATTATTGATGTAAACCACTTGGCATAGTGCCTGGTACATAACACACCTTCAATAATGTTCATTATTCTTATGACTGTGATCATGATCGTCACCACTACCATCATCATCCTACATTTTCAAGGGACTTCTCTCCAATCTTTCACTTCTTAGAAGATATCTAACATCCTAGAAACTGTTTTTACCCATATGCACTTTTCTTGTCCATTTGTTTGTTTATTTTTGTTTCTTTCATCTTCTCTAGGTTGGAGAACAAGAACATAGTAATGAATCCAGAGTTTGTGACAACATTGAAAGAACATTTGGTCTGGTTAGTTATAGTGAGAGAAAAAGTCAGATAATAATCAGGCCATTCTGAATCCTTCACTTTATTCAACATTCTTATGTACATCAGGACTCCCCAAAACTGCTAAAATCGTGGGATGGAAAATTCTTAGCATTTGTCTGTCTTATTTCTCTCTGAAGGTATTCCTGTAGACATTTGTATATCCAAAAAGTAATCCAGAACTGAAAGATGGGTTCTTTCCCCAAGGGCCCTGGTTTTAGTCTTAATAATTCAGGTGTGCTTTAGAACTATGGCTGCCATGGCTCATGAGGTACAAAGTTTCTAGTTCCAAACAAAAGTTCACCATAATTAAGGTCAAACACTTGAATTGTGCTGAGTGCTAATGTGATATTTTCTTAAACTTTATGTTTAGTTATATGTTCCTTGTTTAGATAAATCCATGTTTGTTTTGCATTTGATTTTTCAAAGAGCAGCTAAAAACATAATTTTAAGTATCAAATTATAAAAATGTATTAATATAAAATTGCAAAATTAAATTTATGAAAACAAAATTCTAATGTTTAATCATTTCTAAAATGAGCTTAAACATGATTAATATTTAGCCCTTAATAAAGTGGTATGGTTATAATTAATACATTAAGTGAACCAATGATAATTCTGAGATCCTAGACTATATATGATATTAACAGATATTTTAATCCCATATCATTAATGATTATTGTTAACCAGACATTAATTATTAATAGTTATAAATTATTGTTTAGTTCAGTACACTATGTATTTATAGTTTATTTTTCAAAGAGACATACCTAGATAAGAGTCATCCATATACATCCATTTAACACACTCTTCACTTTTCTATTTCTCTTTCCTCTGCTTAGTGATAAATTGATTGCAGCTCCGTTCAGACACAGACTGGAGCACCAAGGGACTATGATTACAAAGTGATGTTAGAAGGTCAGCATGAATCATAGCAGCTAATTTGGATCTCCATACATGAAAAAAGATAAAAGAGACAACCTGTCCATAATTTTCATATTATAGCAGAGTGTAGAACTAACCAATATAGATAAGTATTTGATGTTATGCCAAGCATTTATTTTTCTAATCCATGAAAGTTCATATAAGCATAAGTTATCATTTTATGTTGCTATGGCAGTCTTTAGAGCACTGCACACAAATGTACTGCCAAGCCACACACGAGAGAATTAAATTTGTATCTTTGGAGAGAGAGGAGGTACGAAGTGTGGCAGCTGTCCAGAATCAAGTGTATATAAGATTAAATATGAAAATATAAGTTTGGGATATTAGAGACTTAAGTATTCAACAAAATTTAGACAATCTTAATTTTGAAAGCAAGAGACTAGGAAGACTCCATTCCACTGACATTATTTATATATCATACTTGGAGGAATAGATGTATTTTAGTAGTTAAAAGAATATTTGAGCTAAAGTCAAATATGAAAACCAGAGGGCATGGACTATCAACAGGATGAGTGCTCAGAGAATGTGAATATTTTTCTTCTAGAATGGGTGCAGTCACCCTGCAAAGTAAATGACTAAGAGAAGCAATTAGCATAAAGGGTTTTCAAATGTTGTTAAATGATTATATAATTTGAAAGAGTCATAAAGGTTCCATCATTATAAGGACTATATACAACATTTACATATTTTCCATATACTTTATGATCATTAACTAGTAATTAGCAGAAAAACTTTCTCACTTCAGGGAAATAAATGAAAATACAATTTTTTTGCTCTCTTTATCATATAAAATCTCCTATGTAACTTTACTTAGCTTGTAGTAGATTTAATTTCTTGTTTTTTTCAGTATCTAGCAGAGGTCTAAACCTTTATGATTTGTACCAGTGTATGTACAGAATGATTTAATACATCCTTAAGAAGTTAGTATTCAAACATCATTAAATATTTAATACTGAAGGGATGTTACAAGTTAGCTCCTGTTCTTTGAGAATAACATTAAAGAGCACAGCAAAAACTTATTAAAAATGCAGAACTGGAGCAGCAACAAAATAAAAGATTCAGAAATTAAAATCATTGTCTCAAGGAAAAGTATAACTAATGAAAATGTACTAATCCTTGCCTTGCAAGTAAACTGCTTTTATTGACAACCAAATAAATCACCACAGGAGGTATTGAACATTATAGGAAGGAAAGAAACCAACATAAACATTAGATCTCACAGTAAACATTTAAAGTAAGAATTGCCTTAATTTACGTACAAAGAATCTGAGACTAAGAGAGGTTAATTTAATAGTCCAAAGAATAGAGTAGGTGAACGTCAGAACAAGGATTCCAAATTTATCTGATTTAAAATGGTTTCATCTCCTTGTCCTTATATTTTCCCTGCATCATCTCTGCCATTTCATTACATGCGTGAGAACAGTGTCTAAAGCTGGGTCCTGTTCTAAGAATTCTGTCCCCTGAAGAATACTGAATGTACCCAAATTCCTGCAATGTGAGATTTGACACTAAAGGTTTCCAGAGGGGGTGGAATAGTGGGATAAGGAGGGGAAACTGTAGCTATAGGCTGCTGAAAATGTTGCTTCGTGCAAAGCACAGTGATTTTGCTAGCCTGCCTTATGCCATACAGACAGGTTATAGGGGCATAATCAAATAGAAAACTAGAATATTATATGATGCTTAGGAAAGGACTAGGCAGCTTCCATGAGTGATTCACATGTATTCTTTAAGTTTATCAAATATAATTTTACTGTTATTATTGTCTTTGTAGATTCATGCTCTTGCCAGTTATGAAGGGGGATATTACAATGGATTGTTCAGAGTCCCAATTCATATATCTATCACTTCTCAGAGTGTTGAAAGATGCTAAGTATCGGAATCAACTGTACTGACTTTATCATTTTATTACAGTATATGGAATTAGATTCTTGGAGATTTTTGTTCTCCAAACAATGAAAGGAATAAATATAAACTATGTCTGGCAGATAAAGAAAAGATGGAAGAGATGAAAAGCTTGTTAAAATTACTTTGATGTAAGCTATTAATCATAACCTAAACTAAAACTAAACTAAACTATTACCATAAACTAAAAACTTTATAGAAAAATTTAAGTCTGTCACTATTACTGGACAGTTTTATGTGTTATCATTTAGAACATATATAGCACATGTGTTAATTTAAATTTAACAGTTTCACAATTAGAACTGTTTCTAGGTCCACATTTAAATAAACTCAGAACAGGTTGATAAGCAGGTTAAGAAGATGAATTAATTTTAAGGAAAAAAATATAGTTACTGGCCTGTTTTTTTGAATGTCTAATTAAAATTCTTAAAAATCTCAGAAAAATATTTACATTTATGATACAAAGCATAGTATTTTGCTGTGTTCTTGGATATCTATCCTAAATTTGATGTCATATATTTTCATATCTATAAAGATATATTTCAATCATATCCTTTAATTGGTTTGATGCACGAAGTTTTGTATATGGTATCAGTTGAACAGACTCAAGAGACTTCTATTTGAATAAAAGTAGTTAATAAATGATGAACATTTCCCTGAACACTTAATTTTTATAGCAGTTTCAGACTTTTTTAAGTAACAAGATAAAATTATTCAAACAGTAAATTCAAACTTTGGCATGCTAAGAATCACCTGGAGGGGTTATTAAAAGATTGCTGGGCCCCATTCCCAGAATTTCTGATACAGTAAATATGGGGCCAGTTCCAGGTAGGGGAGACAGATCAAGACTTGCATCTCTAACAAGTTCCCAGATAATGCTGATATTTCTGTTTGCAGACCTTCCTTTAAGGACTACTACTTTAGAGAAAGCTATTGAAGGTGTTTAGCCACCAGAATATGGACACTTTCAGAGTAGTTCCTAAAATATTTTGTGACAAAATTAACCAGACCTTTTATAATAATGTAATTTTGAATCCATACTAGAAAATATAGTTTCATTTTAATGACTCATTTGCAATGTAATTATTTACAATTAGTTGAAGATATTTTGTAATATGAATATATCATTCAAATACTTTTTTGGCCTGACCAATCATATTTGGGCTCACCATACACATGTCTTTTCAGGTCATGAGTGGATTTCTAGTCTAAACTAAACCTACTTTATTTAAATTAAGCATAAGAAGATATGAAACTCAAAAACCAAAGTGGCATTCTCCTGAACAGTCAGACATTATGGGAAAAAATAAAAAAGATAAAAACAAGACAAAACAACAGTTATTTATATATTTCAGTCCTCTCTGATATTTTTTAATTTTATAACCTGACAGATTTTGATCTTCTGTAACATCTTATATGAGTCACTCACATGAGACAACTCCTTTTGGAAGTAAAAAATGGTGGAATACAGAAAATAGACCAGATATAGGCGATAAACAGGCCATTCCCTTATATATTTGACAATGACTACCATGAAAGGACCTTATAAAATAAGATTTTCTCAGCTTACCTTTGTTAAAATATAAGCTGGTTGTAGATTGGAACAAAATACACATGGTTCATAAAAGGAAATATTATTTGAGAAGTTTTATTGTTTTAAGGTAAAATTCTATAATTTGTTTACAAACTCTAGAATTGCAAGTTAACAAAAAAAACTGATGAAACTGTGATTCAACATAAAGACAAGTG
Organism: Avahi laniger; assembly: GCA_963575035.1. Classification (NCBI taxonomy): domain Eukaryota; kingdom Metazoa; phylum Chordata; class Mammalia; order Primates; family Indriidae; genus Avahi; species Avahi laniger. The sequence goes on from CAUYSK010043310.1 coordinate 46,050, forward strand.
GAAGAATGAAAATTACTTTTGACCAGTAAAAAGCAAATTGTGGGGTAATTACCCAGGAGCCAGATCCAAAACAGAAAAATAATGGTTAGTGTCAAAGACACAATATATATTAATAGCTGATTAGGATCATGAGAAATATAATTTAAAACCCTAACCATTTATGACTAGGAAGCTTCTAGCAGATTTCCTTTTACCACTGATTTACTGTCTTCCTAGTACTTGTGATGATCACTTCTATAGTTTGAAGTTGTGGTTATGAATTAGCTTCATGAGAATCACGAGTTCTCTTTATATACAGTCCTGCAGTATAAAACAATGATTTGCAATGACTTATGGTGATAATGGAAACACTTTACAGCACATCTAGCAAACTCAATGTCTGGGACTCACTGGTGGGGGTGGGCCGTAAGCATATGTGGATGATAATTATTAATTCCCAATCATTTGCTTGGGCCATCTGAGAGTACAATCAACTATGGAAAACATCAAACTGTTCCACTGTAGTAATAAGAAAAAATAATCAATGACTTAAACAAAAGCAAATGATAGTTCTATGTACAGATTTAAAGCTGACCCTTAAGAAATGTGTACAAATACAGTGTAAATTTTTTTTCTATAATAACTCCAACAGTATTAGAGAGTAAATTTCATGTTTCTAGTAACAGAGTATCTAACTAATTGTTCAAAATAAGTATAGACACCTCAAATAAATTTCTTTATTTGTACCTCAAGTGTGGGAGAATGAATCAGCATGGTAAAAATAGAATACCAAATGTAGCAGGGTATGGCCCTTGGGATGCTTTCGATGGCAAGACAAAAGCACATAAGGGAGAAAGACAAAGAAAGTATTGAAATGTTACTTAGGTCTAAATGACTGCTTTGAAAATGGATTCAGTGGAAGAAGTCTAAAAATTAAATTGTGTAGATAAGAACATCTATTTCTGGTCAAGATGGAGTTAATAGAGACTAGATTTACTCTCTCACCTGATACAATTGCAAATCCAGACAAAATACATGATGTAGCTCTCACAAAATTAGACTTCAGGCAATAAAGGGTAATGATTTCTGAGAGATAGAAACAAATTAAATGAACCCTATAATTGTCCCCAGACATTTCACCAAAGAATTATACGGATAGCAAATAAGCATATGAAAAGTGCTCAAGACCAGCTAGATAAGTGCAAATTAAAACCACACTTCGATACCTCTATATATCTGCTTATATGTCTAAAATTAAAAAGACTGACCATATGGAGTGTTGGTGAGGATATGGAGCACCTGGAATGCTCATATACTAATGGAGGTAAAGTAAACGTGTAGTTTTTGAAAAAGTTGGAAAATTCTTCTAAATTTAAACATATATTCGCCACATGACATAGCCATTCCACTCTTGAAGGAGTTAATGCATAGTTCCATACAAAAATTTTACACACATATTCATAACAGTTTTATTCAAAATAGCCCCAAATTGGAAATAACTGAAATGTCTACCGACAGTATTATGACATATCTATAGAATGACATAATATTCAGCAATAAAAGGAAGAAACTATGGATACACACAGCAACATAGATGATTTTTTTTTTTTTTAAGACAAAGTCTCACTCTGTTGCCTGGGCTAGAGTGCTGTGGCATCAGCCTAGCTCACAGCAACCTCAAATTCCTGGGCTCAAGCCATCCTCCTGCCTCAGCCTCCCGGGTAGCTGGGACTACAGGTGTGTGCCACCAGGCTCGGCTAAGAACATTAAAACATTTATGCTAAACAAAATGAACTGGATAAAAAAGAATACATAGTTCTATTCCTTTCATATGAAATTTTAGAAATAAAAAGTAATCTACAGTGATCAGTGGTTCCCTGTGGATGGTGGGTGTATGAAAAGGCAAGAGAACAAGAAGTACAAAGAGGCATAAAGAAATTTTGGATAGTGATGGATATGTCCATTTTCTTGGTTATGGTGATGGATTTACATACATGCTTGTGTGTGTGAAAATATATCATACACTTTAAACACATGCTATATATTATAGTTCAATTATACCTCAATAAAATATTTAAAATGTAAGCAAATAATTCTGTACATAAGGATTGCTGACATGATCTATATTGGAAAAAAGTCAACTACAGTGTGGTAGGGAGTGGAAATCTAAAGTGTTACAACCATAGCTCAGAATGCAAGAACCCAGTAACCTTTGGTACTCTAGAGCACCAAAAAGATATCTCCTCAAAGAACTACATTTTTGAATTCTTGAAAAGTCTTGCCTTTATGATTGAAAATATAGGAATAAGTTTTTCGAAATAAATCATCTTATACAATTTAAAGGCTTTTCCAGGAAAAAGTATTAGCAATAACTAATTCAGGTTTATCAGGTCAAAATTGTCCCTCTATTCTTTGGTATGATAAATCATACAACCCCAGCAGTGTGAAAAAGAGGATCAGAAAAACTGGATTTATTTGCTTGCAGAATGCAATTTATACTTCATTGTCCTGTGTTCAATTTTACATTTTCCAAAGTGCACTAAATTTAATAAATTTAAGTTAACAGTTCTCAAATGAATACAGACAATTGTCAACACAATGCATTTCTGAGCTGTTCAGAGGTTGTGGCACACATTCTAGAATCATGACACTGTGGCTATACAACACATTATTACAATTTAAATATTAAATCAATTGATTTTATTTTAGCTTTAAGTATAAAGTTTTAAAAACACACAGAACATTTTGAAATTGAAGATTCAAGAGTAAGGATACCTGCAGAAATACTCAAATATATTAATAAATCTTTAGAGAGCTTATTATCCTGGTGCTGAACATGAAAATAATAAGTATGCTACTTGAAACAATATACACTTTATACAGAACGGAAATCTTAATAAGTGAGCCATAACCACAGCTTACAAAAAAAACTTGAAAAAATAAATCTAGAGGTATTTATTTTGTATTAAAGTAGGGAAGTGCCCAGAATAGCAGATATTCTTGTAAGATCTTTTCATTGTGATGCAAAAATTTACCTCTACATATATCAAAAATCCGTAATAAAGTAAAGCAAATTTCCTGGTTGGCCTTAGATTAAATATCTTTTCTAGAAGTAAAAAAATAATGTAAGATATCTTTAGGGACCTTTTTACAGATATTGTTCACATAAAGCCCTTTACACTTATATGGCTAGGTTTAGTAAAAAGTGATATGAGATTGCTTTATTTTTCCTGAATTATAAGTAATTTAATTACCCTAACACACTGCAAAGGGACAATAATCTCTCACCTTGCAAAATATTTCATTGTTTGCTATCCTAGTTTCATAACATTATAGGGGAAACTGGTCTGCAAGTATCAATACCCATATTTTATCACTGAGATATAGTAATGGGAAGTTAATTTTCCAAGGATGGTCTTTAAGTTTTCAGCAACTTATAAATAGAACCACAAACTACCTGAGTTAGAACTAAGTCTTGAAATCCAACTCAAGTTTAATGGCAAAATACACGCATACATACATAAGAAGATGAATATTTGACATCTTCCTTTAGTAATTTTACTGGTGTTTAAAACATTAAAAACTTTCTAAATCCCTGTGATTTGCACATTCTTATTTTGTATAAGTAAAATAATACATTGTCTCTATATCTGCAGGCTGGAAAAATAAGACTAATTTTTGATATTAAATATTTAAAAATAATTTCTTAAGTTCTATTTCTTTGTTCAGGTTATATTTCCTATTTTATGTATTTTTTTCAGAAAGGCAATTTTCTATAATTTTTAAAAAAACATTTTTTCCTTGTAGACAATATTCCCAATTCACATACTGTCAAATGTTTTGCAGTTATTAAATATTTTTTATTCTCATATTTCAACCTAGTTAATCTGTATTTACATTATACATACAGAAATGAGTAAGTACTAAAAAGTTTTAAATAATGTCTTCTGAGTGCCTTTGCCATCATCTCTAGCCTTGGCAGGGAAATAGGTATGAAAGAGTAGAAACTGACAGATATTGTTCAAGCTTTTATTTGTTCTTGGAGGAAAAGAAACGTTTTAATTTGTATACTATTCACAAATCCTACAGTGTCCTTGAATGTAAAATGCAATGTAATATCACACACAATAACTTTTATTTCTCTGTGGGTATTGCCTGTAATGCAAGGCAAAATTCTCTGAGAAGCAAAAGAAAAGATTTGAAAAGCATTTTTTAAAGAAAAAAGAACTCCATCACTAATACCTCCGATCGAACGCATCTCCAAAGGGAATAGACAATCAGTGCACTTAAATGTCCTGTCGTGTTTTAATGGAAGCTTATTTCTCCTGGGTGGATCTCAGCTCTTCTTGTGAAGATTCTGGGAGGTTCTGAGGCACCATTCTTTGTCTTAATGTTTGCTTCTGAAATAGATGAACTTGAAGAATTTAGGTTATTGCTCTCTCCAAAAACTTACCTATCACATGTTTTATTTCTTTCAAGAAGATGTAGATATTTAGAATGCTAGAGTCAATAAAATTCCTAAGAGAATTTTTCTTAAAAGTTTCATTATTCAACACTTATGTACACGTATGGAAGTAAAACTCAAGGGAAATCAAGCAGGTGGGAGGGAGGAGGAGGGTATAGGTAAATTCACACCTAACGGGTACAATGTACACTAACTGGGTGAAGAGCACACTTACAACTTTGACTTAAACTGGACAAAAGCAAATGATGTAAACAAAACGTTTGTACCCCCATAACATTCTGAAATAAAAAAAAGAAGCAAGGGAAAAAAAGTTTCATTATTTGATTTTATATATTTAAGAACAAATTGTCCTTCAGTAGCCTTGGTATATTCGCATTTTCCTAGAATCTGTGAAGATTGATATTTTACAAATCCCCAGCCATACCAAAAAAAAAAAATCATAAAAGTAATTAAGCAAATATCTCACAAATTAAAAGTATAATATTAAGACTGGAACAATAGAATAGTAACGAATAATAATCGAGATTTTCACATTTGGGCTGTCCTTTGATATCTCACAGTAATTCTTAAAATTCATGTCAGTTAAGTGGATGCATTCAAAATAAGACAAATAAGATACTCTGTTTCTGAAGGGGCTTTGTGAAGGGTAGTAGTGGGTGTAGAGAGTAATTGAACAATATTGTCTTTGGATCTTTCTCTCTCTATCCCTTTCTTTCCAATAGAAATAAAGAAATCAAGTAGGCAAGAATGCATTTTTCACTCACATAATTGGACAGATTAGTACTGTATTAATAATTGATTACCCTTAATTGGAACTGAAGGTTTCTCCAACTTTTAGAACAAGTTTCTATCAATAGTTTTCTAGACCCAATGAAAAAAAATGATGCAAGAATACTTGGGAAGGTGGAAAGGAGCGATTCCTTTCATGAATGGATTCACACTTAAAAAAAATGATGTACGCCAAACAAAATCTAAGACTCTCCTAAATGACTACCAGAACTAAGCATGTTGGAAAATAGGCCATGCAGATAGGATATTTCTGTTGGTTCACCCATGTGATTTTATTTATTCAAAACAATCCAGGAAAAAAAATGATGAACATTTTCAGTCTGGCAAGACTTTTTTTTATTTAGCAAATGCTGTGCCTGCTACTCTTCTAAGTACTACTTTATAAGTGTTAATACTTTTAGCCGTCTTAGCATCCACAGGAAGTAAATTTTATTGGTATGTCTACTGCATAGATGAAAAATTTGGATATAGAGAGGCAAATTTCTTGCCTAGAGTCACTCAAAGAATAAATAGCCTGGAAATCAGTCAGTCTACCTCTAGTGGCTGTACATGGTAGTGCCAGGCAGTTTCTCCTGATGACGTCTGAAAAATCCACATTAAGATGTAGGTTGGGGAGTGTGTGTGTGAACAGCTTTATAACATAGTAAATCAGGAATTAGAAGGTCAATACTCATCTTTGCTTAAATACTTCATGCAGTGTGTCGGGATGCATAATGTAGGGACAATTTTAGTTGATTCCCGGCCCAGATCAATACGTTCAGTAAGTATTGAGACCTTCCTGCTGCCAGAGGTCCTGCTACATTTCTCTAGTCCTTTCTCTCTTCCCTTCCCCAAGATATCTGCTTAGCACTCTTTTTCCTTAGTCATTAAGGTTTCTTCCCCTTCCTTCCTTTCTGATGATGACTTTGTTCTTTTGTTCTGCAAGAACAACAAAACTAATTAGAGGAAAATTTTCACAGGTTCCCACTACCACATTTATCAAGCTACCTATATTGTTATCAATATGTCCTACTGTTGCTCATATTCCTATTTATGGACTATCCTTTTTTCTACCTGAAGCCAATCCTTATGCACTATACTCTTTCCCTCTCACCTTCTCAAAGATATTACTTCAAAAATGGTCTCCCCTGCATCAGCTAGCAAAAATATTGAACTGTTGTTTTATCTTTGAAAAACCTTTCTTTGACTTCACATTCTCTTCTAGCTACTTCCTCTCTGCAGTTCAACCACTGGCAACACCCTACAGCCAAAGACTACCAGTAATAGACCTACAGTTCTACAACTCTGAATTTAACTGCCATTTGCAACAAAGGAGAATACACAAAACAAAATTGTTGGGCATCTCAGTAAGAGTGTATTAGAAAAGACATATTATCAGAGCTGTGTTAAATGACTTGGGGAGAAGTCCAAGAAAGCAAGGCGTTGCTCTGAATTCTGTCAGGGAGTGAGGATAATTTTCTAATTGAATATCTTAATAAATTTTATCTAAAAGGAATAAAGGGAAGATAAAGCCATTGAATTCCTTATGCACATTGATAATTTAAATAAGGATTAAGAAATAATTTAAGCTCTTTCAGTGAATGATATTTAAAGAGTAATAATATTACACATAAAATTATAATTATATCTTATGTTTTGCCAGCCTTTAAAGCAGATAAAGTAAGCCCGCTCATTTTATTTTGTTAGAGTATACTTTGTGATTTTTACCCTTTTTACATATAATTTAAATTTTTAAAAAATATTTAATTGCAAAATGCTTTTCTAATATACTCTTGAGTCTATCAGTTATGAGAGTTTTTGACTGTAAATAATCAAACATTACTTAGCAATGGCTTAAGCCATTAGGACAGTTATTATTTTCTTAACAAGAAATGATAATATATCACTTAAAAATACTTCATGATGTTTGCTCTAGCAGCCATAATTTCATAATTAATATTATCTAAATAAAATTTCTAATTTTAAATTAATATACAGATTTCTGCTAAGCAAATCTATACCAAAACAGATACTCTATGTCATTCACATCATAGAAAAAGGTTATATAAAGGTCTATAAAAGCTTTTATAGATCTTTATTTTAAAAAATAATTGGTTTATAGAAAAATTAGCTATTGCCAACTCATATTCAATTGTTGAATATATATATACTTTATAACACATATCTTAGGATCTTACAACAAAAATATACTGTCATATGGAAAAAAGAAATGTGATTAGCAGCTCTTTGGTAATCACCATAGAATCTACTGTTCTTCCAAGCCTACACTGTATGCATCAGCACTGCCATATGGAAGTCTCTTACTGTGTCTTATCTACTTATCTATTTTGATTTACCTTGGGGACTAAGATAATGCTGTCTCTAATATTTTATTTCTACTGTAATTAATGATTTCATTTGTTACTTTTTAAATTCAAAAAAGATATTTCTTTATGTGGTCTGACAGAGACTAGATTAGCTTTCAGGTTGAAATTTCATAAAAGCATTTGAAGAAAAAATGCTTTTTAACTGTGGAAGTACTTGCATTGCATTTATATATCTCTTTATTTTCCTTTGATCTGAAATATTCTCTAGCTTTTCTTTTTATTTCTTGAACTTGACATTTTGAAAAATGCAGGCTCCTCATTTTGCATAACATTGCTAAGTTTGGGTTTGTATTATGTGTCCTCTTAATTAGAAATAAGTTGTACATATCGTCATAAATAACACAAAAGTGATATTTTGTCCATCCCTGTACATCATATTAGGAGGCATTTGACAACAGTTTTTGCCTTAACCAATTAATTAAATGATTAATTGGTTAAGACAGTGTCTACCAAATTTTTGCACTAGAAATTATTTTCCCTCTGATAATTAATAAATATCATATGAAAAAATACCTTAAGTGTTACATAAATAATATATTCATTACCAAATTTTACACTCTAGTTTTAATATCCTTTGATGACTTTCTAGCTTCATTATCCCTTCAGTATTTATTGGTTGGCATCCTCCTGCAGGGAAGCACTTTTAATGATCCCTAATTTAATTTCTTATTCATTTATGCCAGCATGGACTCATGGATTTTATTGTATTTAGTAGTTTATATTACATACTATTAGTATTTATTTTGATAGTCAAATTGCAGAAGACAATTTGAAGTGCTTCAGAATCACTGATGATTATAAAAACTGCCTTTACTCAATATAGAGGCCAGTTGGATCTTTGGATAGTTTTAATATTAACATATAAAGAATTTTATTTGCTAATATATGTGGTGGAGAATCTGACAGAGACATCTGTTGACACATTTCTATGGTAGCTGTTGGTGATTAGAAGAGAATGTCCTGAAATGCACAGCTTTCCAATCCCAGAAATTCTAATTCCGCTTACAGTGTAAAGTGTGTAAAAATATGCTTTCATAACAAGAATTCCATTACTTCCAGAATTGCTATGAGTAGGTAATCCAGGAACCACATTCAGAGAAACCTGTCTAATGGGTGTGTAATAATAACATCTAACTCACTGTTGTATGGACAATCCCGTAATAGATGTTTTATAACTTCTAAAAGTAATGAATTAATGGTAGGAGTTGGGAAATTGAAGAGGGAGAGAGATTTTGACATGGATTATAGCTAATTTGAATAACAATTTTCTCTAAATATTCTACTTTCAACCAACATTTTGTGAACCTCTAACAATTGGAATGGGTTTAAGAACTGTAGACATCTTTTTCTATTTGTTTGTGTATAATGGTCTTCAAGAGGATTTCAGTTGCAAACATAGATATTATGACAACTATCACAACAAAACTATCTCTTGCCTGTTTCTAGTAGGTTCATCTGTTTTTCAGTTGGTGTGTTCAATACTATGTACATTTTCTCACCAGGAGACAATAAAGCTTAAAGGATCATCTTTTTAAGGATTTTTCCCCTCTGACCACATATTAACCTGAAAGAATAATAAATTTTAGTGACTTATACTTACCTACCTATATGATGGCCATTACATACACATTTAATAGGTGAAATTATAATATAATGATATTAAGCCTCAAATTACGAGAGATCATAATAGTGTTAAGAAAGAATGGACTTAGCTTGCTTCAAGGTCCTGTCCCGTCACTTGATGTTTATGGAACATTGGCTAATTCCTCTAACCTCTTTGAATTTCACTTTCCTTGTGGGTGAAATGCTGCTAATACTACATGTCCTCAGAATGTGCAATAATGGTGAAATATTCATCATATGAAGAATTTTCTTAAATTTCAGTTAAGGGGCATTATGTGATTTAAGACTTTCCTGATGTAACTATGCATAATAAAAGTAATAATGAATATTAAAAATAAAAATGTTCTTATCTTTTAATAACTTTTACACATTATTTTACTAATTGTTTTCATTTTGGAGTCTAGATATTTAGACTAAGTGTTCAGACTACAGAAAGCGAAATATGAACCTTTTTTAGGCTTATGTAAATGAGACTTTTCTCAGATCCTTTACACATGCTCATAGGCATATACATACTCTAATTACCCACCATGAACTAGGAGACTAAGTTTTATTTATTATTTTCTTTGATGAGGGAAACAAATGCCTATAGGTATAAAGGATCTGTGCCTGTCATACAGCCCTGGCTTTGTTAATGTATTATGAGAACAAGTCCTAGGGACACCATGCTTACTTCTGACCCTTCTTTGATGCTCAAAAGGAAAAAAAAAAAAAAATGACACAGCAATCTTTACTTTGAACTAGAACTGAAAAAATCACCCTGTAATAGCAAACTGTGAAATGGCAAAGTACAGCTCAATTATCTTTATGAAATTTATAAACCAAGATATCTAAGACCACCTAGAATTGGTATAGATTAAAATTAGTGACTGATATATCACCTGAGAGCTGAAGAATTGACACCATCCTCAACTGGTTATATTTTCCAGCTATAGAATATATTCATGGAAGGAATTTGGAGACTAAGGGAGTAGAGAGAGAGTATTTGGATAGAAAAAAAAAAAAACTCATAGTCTTGATTTATGTACTTATACCCTGATTACATTATATCTTTTCTGTCCAAACTAAATAAACTCTCCTTCTATTAAAGTAAAAAATTAGGACTTTGATCTTCAGTTACTACAGATTAAATCATACAAAGCACCCTAGAAAGAAAAGATAAATTAAAACACAGAACCCATATTTAATTATCTGATTTTAGTTCAGGTTGCATAAGCATCCTGACCACTTTTCATAGGTACGCCACAAATTTTGATGAATGTATACAATTTATTTTTGCTAGAATTGAAGCTTCATATGTTTATAACAATATTTCTTCAGTGGATCATTAAGCTGAATAAATTAAACTGTAGTTCATAGTGAGTACCATTTACCATAAAGCTAATGGCATAGGAAGCCTTGGACGCAAACCACCATTCAAAAATGGGAAACAAATAAAGCAATGGAACATTCTACTGAAATTTGGATTAAAGGGGATCACAATGGTTAAAGACACATTGGACCTACACATTTTATCCTTGTCCTTTAAGTTCTTGTAGATTATTTTTTTCTATGTGGCAGCTAAAGTAATTTTTTGCATTTTTATTTTTTTTAGTTTAACAAGTTCTCTCTTGCACAGTGTCTAATGTAGTATACATACTCTCCATTGTATTTATAGCTTCAAAGATTATATCTTTTATTTTTAAATATACTGTTTGTTTCTTTTACAAGTATACACCATCATGGATAATTTCTGTATTATTCCACATGTTTTATTCTATCTTTTATTTCTTTGAATATTTTGTACATAGCTTTGCCTTTTAATTTTCCAAATAATTACAGTACCTGAAGGTCTTGGGGATTTCTGCAAATTGTCAACACTCCTTCACTTCGCTTTCTTCACCATATTATGGTGGCTTATCTTTTGTGTTTGGCGATTTTTAACTATTCATTCATATTTGGTTTAAAATAATCTGTGGGATCCAGGGGTGAAATTGCCCTCATATGACATTAGCACCTTTTTGGATCTTGGCTTAATGGAGGTTCCTTGCTGCCTTCCACAGGCCCAGCTCTGGGTCGGCAGCTGCCCGCAGGACAACTTCAGTGACCCTGTTTGTTGACAGCTCAGCTTCATAGAATTTACCTTTACCTTTTCCTTTCCTTCCCTCCCCCTCTTTTTTTGGCAAATATGGAGGGCTTCTTGGGATTTTCCTTATACACTTGTGAGCCAGCTACTCAGTCAAAAGTTTATGAATCTGCAGAGAGGGTAACTCTGAGAAAATCTAGGCTGACGTATTTTTGTGATATTGTTCATCCTTACAGCAGAGTTCCACCTCAAACAGGTAGTAGGAAATGGATTGGGACATAGCAAAGTGTTGAACTACTGACAATACAAATATTTCTATTATCTTATTTAGGTTGAAACACAGAATTTAATGTCATTTCCCAATTATAAATTTTTTAAAAAAAGAAACAAATCTCATAGTCTTTGTAAGAAAACTAAAACATGATTAAGATTGGAGAGTTTTATTCTGAAAAGAGTTTCAGCTCTTTCTTATCCTCCCAAAACAGAACATCATTTTTTGAAGGTCTATGATAATAGAAAAGATAATGGAAAAAATGTCAAAAAGTTTTTGTTTTTTTTCTTCTTTCATTTCTACTATTTACATGTTTCCTTGGATAAACTACAATTATTCTGGGCTTCAGTTTTTCTCCTTTAAAAAAGGTATAATAATGCCTAACTTGGGAAATTCATAGGTTTGTAAAAAAATTGAAATCACATATTACATTAGAATGTTCTGGAACTTAAAATTACATATCTATTGAAAAATTTTATTATGATAATTTCATATAAAAATTAGTCACTCAGGAGGATATATCAAACTTTAGTTACAATAATAATCATTTTCTTTACCAAATGGTCAGAAGGCATGAATCAGAAGCCAATTTGGCATGGCTACCACAGCTTAGAATGATGACAATGGAAGTAGTCATTGCAGTGTCTCAGGTCTGTTGAGTTATCGGGAATTTGGGAAACTGTTTTCTTCTACATATCTTCATCTGTGACAATTTTTGTCTTATTTTTAAAAACACAGCAAAACATACATCAAGAAAACATAGCAATAAACTGAGCTTTCACATCATCACCGCTTGTTTTCCAATACTTGATTCATGTTTATAGTATACTTTGTATACAGCTCTTCACTTGCATAGTTCTGAAACAGTACTTTATCTCCTGTGTCTGTTCTCAACTTCTCAAATACTTCATACTTTAGGAGACTATTTGCCTTGAAAGGTAGTGCTTGAGCCGAACTATAAAATAATCTATTCAGGGTCTGGCATACATTCTGACTCCAGGTTTATGCTCAATGTCTCATTTCCAAAGCTAAGTGAACTAGATTTTTAGGATCAATTCTGTGGTCAATTGAATTAGCATTTTGGGGACTCTTTTGTATCTATTTGAGTAACTCTTATGTAAGCAAAACCATTGCATAAAATGGACTTAATTCCTTTTAATGTAATTATAATGAAATCTCATGAATATAAAAATTTATAAGCAGTTTCATTGAAAGTTATGCTGTGTGTTTTACTTACATGAATTGTTCATTTCTAAATTTGAGAAAGAAGTTATAAGATATGCATTAAAGAGAAGTTTTACAAATGTTCAATATTTTTTCCAGTACATCCATATAATTTAATTGTAGAGGTTTGATCTGATAGACATAATTACTTAAAAACTAAAAACAAAATGTTAAAAGTCATTTACTTCACTCTAACATTTGGCCTAAAATTGTGTGTGAGTGTATGTTTGCACTCTCTCTGTATGTGTGTGTGTGTGTTTTTATATATATATGTGTGTGTATATATATATATATATAAAACACATACATTTATATATACATATATACTTATATATACACATATATACTACACATACACACATTTTGAAGCCAAATGTGTAACATATATGTTAATATATTTAAGTTAAGAAAGTGTATTATTTTTTCCTTTTTTGCCTTTAAAATTACTACATGTAAAATGCAATTTATATAAAGTTATCTGATCTCTTAATTTAAAAAGTTGATTATTTTTGAAATGCTGATCATATACAATATACAACATATTCCAGACCTAGGTATACAAAAGACATAGTGTTTACACTCACAAAAATAAAATATGAAGCACTAGAGTAGTAAATCATATAATTTTTCCTGCTAATAAAAATATCAACCATTAGCATAATTATATTCATTAATGGAATGAAGATGCAAAAGTCAATGTTTTTGAATGAGAATATATTGCATATCTCAACACTCTCGTTATTTACAAAGTTATTAATGTATTTGTTTATAATGTTTGCTTATATTAGCATCAAATAACCAGATAACTAATAGCTGAAGTTGAGAAGAGGGCTTATTAACATTCATTTTATGAGTAGAGCATCACTAAAAAAAATTCATATCCAGTGTGTATTATTTTTTAGATTCCTAGAGCTTCTTCATTTATAAAAGGCTAAGAGCTACTATAAGATATTAGAAGTGATTCTGAGGCATCAAAACAAGAGTACTTTGCATTCAGGATGGTTTTATGTTAAGTCAATAACCTCGTATTTTAATTCTTTGAAGTGTATAAAGTATTAATTATTCAAATGTCACTATGACTGAAAAGATTACTGAATTGCCTAGAACCTCGCTTTCTTTATCTACTCTGGATATCTGGAAGACCACCTCACTTATTATATTCATTATTGTCTTGCAAGTCTTCCCTGTTCCAGTGTATTTGTGTTCTGTAGTGAGGCTGGGATCATCTAAAGGCCTTTATCTTCCAATTATCATAATAAGAAAGACTTGTTTTTTATTTGTAATCCCATGCCCATGATGATATCCTTAATTCTTATGAATGATCGCATTAGGTTGAGTTAGACTCCAGCCTTTACAGACCTTATGATTACTTCTGAGTGGTTTTAATTAATTATGCCAATTGTCTTTTTGATTATTCTTTCCCAATTTAGGGTATTAATTGCATGCATTTTTCCTGAATGCATATTTCCCAAAACAGAAATTATCTGTGTTTGCCATATAACAAAAAATATAATCAACCTTTTTATATAATTTCCATAATTTTCCATAATAAAGCCTCACATTTTTATAGCATTTTTACAGTTTACACAGTAACTTTCACTTAATCATCTCACAAGCCTCTGAAACAGACAAGATAGTCATTAACTCAATTTTAATCATGAAGATATAAAAGTTCAGAGAATTAGAACAGCATCCAGGGCACAGCAAAACTGTGCTGAAATTGAGCTTCTGACCTAGATTTTATAACCACAGATCAGGGGTAATTCCTAGTACACCCCACTGATATGCAAAAGGCCAAAGCCCAGTAACATTCCACATTAAATACTTCACACTCTATATTCTGTGTTTACAATGAGATTGCATCTACACAATAAAAATAAAATGTGGAATTTATACAGATAATTCACCTAAATGTTCTTCCCTTATCACCAAAATCCATTACCTAATATAAATTAAAATAGATTGTAACAGCAAACAAAATATTTCTCCTTTCAGTCAGTACCATATTTTCTGATCTTATTGCCTAACCAGTCATTTGACAAAGGACAATAATATGCTGGCATTAGCTAGGTAATATTAGATGCTTTTTTTTAAGGTTGCTTCAGACATACTTCTCAATGTCTCCAGTGACACACGCACGTAAACACAAAGGCAGACACAAATTCTTTTCAGTTAAATTTTGAACCAATAGAAGTTAGCATAACAATGAAAAAGTGTTTGAATGTCACACACACTGCCTGTCTTGTTTTTGCTTGAAAAACTACTCCTAGAATGATACCTTACAGTGCCTGCAAAATCACAGCCTCAAACATCTCCCCATTTTCTCAAGGGCTTATCCCACTCCTCTGAAACAATTTCCATTACATTTAAAATGCAGATGTTGTTACTCCTTTCTTGTTCTTTATACCTAGTCAGCTAGCATGATTGTTTCAGCTTACATTGCCAAACTTTCATACACCATTATATATACACACAATGTACATTATTAGTAATTAAAAAATAACTGCACATTCCAGATCAAATAAACATAGAAAATACATTGGCTTATCTATGATCATATACATTCCTCCTGCCTCCAGCCATCCCTGACCAGAAAGAGTTAAAAGAGTAAGTTGAAGCTTTCATCCACATTAACACATGAACTGCCACACTAGAAAAAAATTTGTTTCCTTGGGACCACAGTGTTTTATTATGAAAATAGAATAAAAACTTCTAAAACAAAATGATCCTTTCTAATTTAATGAAAACTTTGTTATTTTTTACCGTTTTCTGTGTGTAAATTATATACAACTTGAAAAATAGTTCTCGCAGCTCCCAAGGGGAAGAGATACATATGTGTGTTACACATGCATCATGAGCCCGTCCATCAAAATTAGCCTGAGTTAAAGACAGCTCACATGGCAGTTCATGTATTAATTTAACTAAAACAACGAAATAAACTTTTAAATGATGACTTAAAAGATGATTAGCTTTATTGTTAAAACAGTTCGTAAGTCAATAGATGTCAAATTGAAAATCTAAAGATTAATATTTACAGCTAGTGTAAACTTTAAGATATTTAAATCAATGGTTTTGCCTGTTGCAATAATATTTAAATTAGTTTATTTTAAGCTCCTTTAAATTTTATATTTCAATATAAATGCTAACACTATTTGCATTTCGATTTCTTTGGGTATGTGGGTCATATCACAAATGTCACTCATACCTTGTACAACTATATCATTTACTTGAAAATAATTGCCTATGTCTGCTTATCATCCAATATAGTAAATGTAATTGCACATGAAGATAAAATAATTTCAACCATTCTCAGAGGGCAGAGTGACAGGGCAGCTACCATCACTTAAACACTATTGCTTCCTGCATGTATCTTGTAATCATCTACAACTGCAGTCAGCCTCAGGGGAGCTTCATGGCAAAAGAAAAAAATTACCGGATCCATCTAGTGATTGCTTATAGAAAGATCTACTTATTGCCTCCAAATTATTACCTATTTTTTTTTTTTTATGTCTCCTTCTTGATTTTGGTCAGTAGCTGATCTTGGACTATTGCTTTAAAAGACAGGTTAATCTGTAAATCGAAATTAATAATTCAGGTTTGATTTTTGAAAGTTCACTTTCTATTTCTTTTCTTTTTTTTTTTCCAGAGACAGAGTCTCACTCTGTTGCTCTGGCTGGGGTGCAGTGGTGCAATCATAGCTCATTACAGCCTTGAACTCCTGGGCTCACCAATTCTCCTGCCTCAGCCTCCCAAGTAGCTGGCGAAAGCCCATTTTCTTGGTAAGATTTGGTTCTCATAATTTTTATGCCGATTTAAAATAATGCAATGGTAACAATTCAGAATAGGGGCTTCAATGTATTTCTTTGACATAGACAGCAACAAGTGAAATTCAGCCAATTTTTCAAAAAATTGAATTGCTTAAAATGGGCATTATTTTGTATACTTTGAATTTCTATTGGTGCCTCTATATGGATAAATGGAATATGTTTAAATTTATTGACTTCCTGAACTATTATCTGTACTCAAAATTGTTAACTTATTGCTTCCCATAATGAAATGTATCCTTTCCCTTTCTACACATAGTTGCAAGGATTTGATACCAGTACATCACTACCACGTGCATCTATATTGAGTAGTGGAATATAGCATAAATTCCTTTCATGTCATTGTTTGATATTCTATTCATTCATACTATATTTATAATCGCAAGGTTTCCTTTACAAAGTAATTTAAACAGTAGAATGCTGGTAAACATTTAATAACTTCTTCTCCAGAAAAAAGCGTAGTGTTTTCAGCTTACCATGGTGGTCTGCATATTCCCCCCATAACTGACAGCAGCCTACCAAAATGCTATCAGTGTATGTGGAGTGGGGAAGACATGTGCAATAATTGGTTTTGGGGGCTGGGTCTAGCTGGTTCCAGCACAACACTAAATTTAAGCGATTAGATAATGGATATTTATTTAAATGATTTTTTTGAAAAATATCCTAATTAGCTTTAAGATTGATTTTATCAATCAACTGTTCCGGTCACTGTTTTTAAAACAAAGCCCATCTCTGAAGTATTATGTCAGATAATTATATATAACATTAGGTTTCCAGAAAAAATAAAACTAAAATAAACAACAACAAATTCACCATCATTACAATTAAGCTGAGAATACTTCATATAAATTCTATCTACATTAAAAACATCCTTCTATCCATCTCAAGCAATTTTTTAAAATACCAATGAATCAAGTTTAATACTGCATTGAAATAATCTCCCACACATAAATAGTAATTGGGTTTATATAAGCATTTTAATCATTATTTAAATTTGAGCCTTTTATTTCCTAACTATTACTGGTAAATATGAAAAAAAATTTAAAAAGAGAAAATAAGTACATTTTAAAAGGAAAGAAAGCCAGGTGAATGATGTGGTATTTCTTTTTTAAAATACATCTAAACCTTCATTTAGTGATATGTGCAACAATCAGCAGTTTTGACAACATAATCCAAATGTGTTAAACTATTTTATCTTCTTGCAGACAACAAGGGATTATTACAAACTGTTCGCTCAGCACCTTACTGACTTCACATCTATAAAATTCCTGCACCGCACTCTGATTTTATTGAATTGGGTAAGTGTACTATGTTTTTTTATTAGAAAAACTTGTATGTGTGACTAAAAGTCATGAATAGTACTCTGTTATAAAATTGAGTTTTTATATATTCACATTAATACAGCGAGAAGCATATCTATTTAGTCATAAAACAATATCTTCAAACTTTATTCAAATTAGAGACCTGTGTGCACATAATTAAATTTATTGAATTATTTATTTTTACGAAGCTGAAGGCCACTTTTACATACTTCATTTCTAAATTTGGGCTGCAAGTTTACAGACTCCTTCGTAATTTCTCTTTGTGTAATCAACATATTATTTCAGCGTCTGCCTTTCAGAAAGAAGCACTTTTAGAAAACAAATTTCTACACAGTGTTTACTATCTGTAAATTTATTAGGAACCCAATAATGAATCATTCTGAAAAGGAATAAGGAAGGAAAAAATAAATCCATTCTTACTTGAATATATGCACATTAAACTAGTATTAATCTAGGAAAAAATAATAAGTAGAAATATTATTTTGGTCATGAAAGTCTTACTCTAAGAAGCTCATCTCAAACTTCAACACATATGATTACTTGCAATTGCCTTCCCCACTTTGGCATATCCAAACCACATAGAAATTATATATCATTTGGTTAATTCTTGAAGGACATGTTTTTATCAGAACTTAAAGATGGGTTTTGAAATTTATCACATTATATTGTTTAAGATATAAAAAAATTCAATGTTTTACTCAATATGTTTACAGCAAAAAAGGTCAGGGAACATATTCTTGAAAGTCTTTGGAGCATGTAGAACTCATGACCTTGAAAAATAAATCTTGCATCAAAGAAGATCCCAATTCTTTATGAAGTCTTTCTAAATACAAATATTTTATTTCAATGTTTTGACATTCTAATGGCTCAGAAGAACAATTTATATGTCCTTGTAGCTGTGCTCCTCTTTGAGATGTGAACTGCAACAGGGCTCGATTGCTTTACTATTATTTCTCCATTTCCATGCTTCATTTCCTTCATGTAGCTCAGGCTGGAGAAAAATCAGCATGTTCTGATGAGTTTAATATTAAGAGGCAGTAAGATGGACCTGAATTTAGTGGAGATTGGAGCTCCAAAATAAATATAACACCATGTGTCAAATAAAAAAGAAAAGATATTCTCCTGTACAAATCAGAAGAGATAATAAAGATCAACGAATAGACAGCAACTTTTTCTTTAAGTCATACCTACACAAGCATCTCAAAACTATTGCAAACTTTAAAAATTATTTACCTTTTTCTTATTTGGAACACCTCACAATTTATTGGATAAACAAGGGTTTATGTTGCCTTAAAGCAAATTTTACTGGCTTTTATTGAAGGATTTTCATATAGGGAGGATTTTCTGAGAATTTGTATATTGCTAAATAAAATATTTTTGCTAACCAGCAGCAATAAAATTCTGCTGGATTCTATAATACAGCAATCTAAAAAGCATTGTTGTAAAATTAAATTTGTCCCAAGTTTTCATATGCAAGAAGTTCTAGGATTTTTCAATAGCACATCGTGTTCTATTCTTCTTACTGACAGTACCATAAAGGTATGTACAGGACATCCTTGACTCACTGACGACACAGGGCACTACTTACTCATAGAGGTTGGGTGCCTTTGCAGGTATATGAGAGTTGCTATCTATTCACAAACCACTAAGCATTTCTTTTTATCAAAAAACCTTCAAATGCTCAGAGTCTGTGGTCAGTGAAGTCCCTTGGGTAAGTCTAATGAAGATATGCTTCACCAAGGCAGAAACCTAAGCAGTTAAAAACGAAGAAATATTTACAACCATTTTTCTCCAGCAAGTGGAGTTCTTGTTTTCTGTAAGTAGTTGGGGATTTTTTTTTGCTGTTGCTTTTTCTTCAGTCCGTTTCAAAGTAAGGTGTCAAGGCTATGAGTACAAGCTCTCTTGGCCAGTCCCATACATGTCTGCAAGTCGTTTAAAACGAGGTCCCCAGTCACTCAGGTAGTCGTAGTTCTGATCAGAGTTTGAGCTGATGGAATCTAAAGAGCTGAGGGATTCGGCCACGGAGCCGTTGCCCTCAAACGCGTACGTCTGCAAAGAATCGTACGGGGGAGCGCCGGGGTCAACATCGGCTTCTTTCAGTCTTTCCCAAATAAATTCCCTAAAAATGACATTATCTGGGATGCTTTTAAAAGTCTGTCGACTCAGGAACTGAATTTCTGGAGTCACATCCCTCCGAGTCTTGGTGTCTCGGATGACATTGAGGTTTCTCAGCGCGGCCATGTCAAAAGCTTCTGTGTCTTCCTCTCCCCCGCCCTCGTCATCATATCTAACGATATTTTCTCTGATATCTCTCTCTTCGTCAAAAATAAGGGGCTCTTTTTTCCGTCTTCTCATAGTGACGATGAGGAGAATCAACACTGAAACAATGAGACAACAAAGGGAAAGTTTCAGTAAACTCACCATCTGAGCCTCCTCATGGCAAAAATAGGGCTGTGATGGTGACTTACAGATTTTCTTCCCTTTAAAGAGAAATGAATTGGCCACCTACTTACATGGGAATTCACAGCAGTAGATGTGCTAAAATTGCTAAAATGGCTTTAAAATAGAACACTTTTATACATCAAGGAACCCTTTTCCACACCTGTTCAGAATTGATGTCTCCCTCTTTAACGTAACCTCCAAAGCATTTGATAGAACAAATTGAAGAGCCAGTTCAGAATAAATACAATAATTTCAAAGCCATGAAACACAAAGGGATTTTCTGAACTCCTTAATTGCTGGAAAGGCAAAGTGACGTTCATAAATGTTTTGTGTCTAATTTAACAACTGCAGTTTCAGAAGGAAATGGATTACAGCATTTGGTCAGGTTCTTTGAAGAAATGCCTAGTTCTTGTCTATGAAACTCAACTGTTAAATAAAATCCAGCATGTCAGGCCATCGACAAAGATTAAAAGCTTCTGTATAATAAATTGAGTACTACTTTCATGTATAAAATACTGAACTTGGTCTTTATCCATTTTACCTAGAGACAGAACACAGGTTGTGAGATTTCAGCATCAGCCAAAGATAGATTTAAGAAATAAACTTTTAATGTTAGGAATTTTTCTTCCTATATCAAAACTAATAATTAAATCTTAAAGCATGTGGTTGCATTAGAAGGCAAAGGAGAACAACTACACTGTCTATTCTTTGGGCTTAAACCAGCAATGTATCCTGTGTATTTTCCCTTAGTATATGCTGATAAGGAGACTGCTCTGGCTTCAAGTAACCGAATTTTCCCCAAATTGAGAACACGTTAAATTTTATGGCCCCTTGAATCATGTTGAAAAGAGAAGGGCAAAAAAGGTGTTCTTGAATTTTGGAATTCAAAAACATAAATTAATGAGTTATTAAATCTTTAATTATTTGTCTATAAATATAATACCATTTAACAATTTTATTGCATTAAGTTTTTTTTTTTTTTTTGGAAGATCTACCAGCCTAAAGTATGCACTAAGTGGATTATTGTTTGGGGCTACATTATTCTTGTCACATTTTTAAAAGGGGGCTTGAACTACTAACATTGAAAACATTTTGCAAAGTCTTTGGCATTAAAAATACATTTGAAAATAAAAATAGAAAACCAAGAAAGATACCAATATAAGTCAGCATAATTAAATACAATAACTAGGGGTGAGGCATACTCCATTCTCCACCTCAGTCTACTTTCAAAATTAAAAAGCAAAGTACTTATTTAATTTTAAATGAAATGAATCTTTTTATTAATTTCAATAAAAAATTATGCTTTCTGAAGTATTTCTCTGCCATCTGCTTTACCATCATTGAAAGAAATGTGACTGATGAAAACAATTGTATTGGATATCATTGTAAAAACGACCATTTTTGTGGCACTCTGCTTTCCTTTTGTATTTGATCCTGGCCTATTGGTCATCTCATAACCTTTCTACTTTACAGATGGATGGCCTACTCTTGAGCAGTTGAGGTACATTTCTGAGCTCTTCTGGCCACCTTCTCATATTGCATTGGCAGATACATTTATTCTCTTTTTTGCTCCTATTTACTGCATTTGTATGCTTTCAACCAGCTTTACCAAAATGGCAAATATAAAAGTTATTGCTTGCTTATCTTTCTGTTGCCATAAGTAGTCTGGTACTCACCTTCCTTTCCTGTTAAATGGCTCGTCCCTTCTTTCTGGCAGAAAAAACTTCAGCTTTGCTGTTGAGAAAGCCCTGTTCAACCTTTCCACGTGTTACCTGTGTGCTATTGGGACAAGTAACTAACTGATCCTAGCTATGTATGATAATATCAGCCAACTTCAATTTTCATAGGGTGTATTAAAGAGATAAAGAGTTTTGGAAATAATATAAGCAGAATTAGCAGAATTTCAGGCACTAGTAGTGTTCACTGTCATCTTCTAGTCTACCAAGATCATTAATTCTAAATTCCATAAACGTAACACATGAACATATTAAGTTTTTCTTTAAAGAAGGAAAAACAAAAAACACAATTAAATAACAAACAAAGTAGAAAGTGAGAAAGTGTACCAAATATGGTTAGGCATGTGTACTGAAGATGAAACGAGAGACAGAAAAGGTGGTAAGGTGAGAAATGAAGGTCCACACGTAGGACATATCATTTAAAATTCTCAATTCCCAGGGTAGCTATTTTCCCATTCTATGGTTGTCTCAGATGCATGAAACAACCTATTGATGGCCAATGTAATTAAATGAAACAAGGGGTGAGGCACACTCCACTTCAGTCTTGCTTCAAAGCCTTGGCACTTTCTATAACACTGTAAGCTGGTGCTTTCATAAAAGGTGACTGAGAAATAAAGCCTGAGGTTGACAAGAGCAAGAGCTCAAGTGGCAATTGCTTGCTCAAAGAAAGAAATGTCAGTTATTTTTAAGACACATGGAAGAATAAAATAATGATTTTAGATTTATATATAGCTTTAGTTTCTGAGATCTTTCACATAGTCCCCCCCCCCCAAATAAAAGTAATTACAGTAGCAACGAAGTGGGATCCAGTAAGGCTTCTTAACAAGAATCAAATGGAGTAAAGCAGAGAATGGAGAGGGAGTACAAGGAGAATGATGGGGTGCACAGGTGGAGGCAGGCAAAAAATGAGAAATCTGTTACACATGTTAAACAGCAAAATTGAGGGGGATAAATGTCCAATTGAGAGCAAAAAGGGTATAAGAAATAGATGAACATAAGAATAGGTGAGGATTTAAAGAGGTTAAGAGTTGTGTAATAATTAATTTAAATCAATGTCTAAGTAGGCAGAACATTTCAAGATTTTCAGTTCTTCATATAATGAATTTTGTCATATATGTGTCAATTAATTTCTTATATTCTATTGTAAATGTATTTCATACTACTGATACACTTGCTATTGATGCTCAAGTCTTCAGCAAAAGTGAAACCTGAAAGCACCCATGGGTATCTCATCCCACGGGTACAGTACACATCAAGCATTAGTAATATCTTACGGATTTTGCCTTATTTCCCAATTCTGCTCAAAGCGATGAGAAACGTGAAGTGTTTTGGAAGGTGAGACAATTTAACATTTCAACGACTTGAGAGAAGATTAATTTCTAACTACTTGAATACATATGAAAAATAAATTTTAACCTCTTAGAATAAGTATTAACTGCTCTTCAGGGACTATGGTGATAATCTCTGTATTAAGAAGAATATTTTCTGCCTAAGTAAGAACTAGATTATATATTTTAAGAGGTTTCATAATTTATCTTTTTGGTCATGTAGACTCTACTTCTGAATGGATACAGAAGAAAAGATTTAAGTAGAGTTGAAGTCTAGCCATGTGACACTTACATTGTTCTGGTTGTTCATAAATTTATAGGAACTACCTCATAGTAATTTTATGAAGATTCAGTGAATTTATATTCATAAAGTACTTAAATAGCACTACACATAGTAAGCACTATCTATGTCCAATAATAAGTTATATACTGTGAACTTTTATGATAACGTCTTATACAATTCGGGTCCGATTCTTTTGGGTCTTGCTAAAATTTGAGTCATGGAACTGGTAAACAGAAAGAAATGAAATTTTTACCCTGACCTCACTTATTAAAATATGTGGGAAAGGTTGAAAATTTTATAGTAGATTGTGATAAATAATATTCATTAATTAATTTAAAATATTTTTGTCTATATGTATCCCATGCTCAGCCCTAAGAATATACTGTTTAAAAAGAGAGGAAGAGAGAACGTGACAATGATCATTACTCTCAGGGTGCTTTCATACTTGAGCAAAGCAGATTAACATCTGTATATTTCCAAATTGTGATAAGTACTGCAAAAGATGTAAATAAATATTATGATGTAAAATAGTGGGTGTAAAGGGTGCCTTTTAATCATAGTGGTGAAGATGTTCTTCTTGAGTAGATAACACTGAACCTGGGACATAAAAGACAATCTAAGTGTAACAGGCAAAAGAATATAGGGAGAATGTTTTAGGAAAAGGGTGGCACGTTTGAAAATAATGGGAATAAAGGCCCCGTGGCTCTTCCTGCTGGGTGAGTGAAGGATCAGACAGCCTGACACCTTAGAGAGGCGAGCAGGTGGCAGAATGTGCTTTGCTTTGTGGACCATGAAAAACATTTGGATTTTATGTAAGTACATTTGATGCTTCTGAAATGTTTCAAGCAAAGAAGTAAAATAATTTATGTTTTAAAAAGTAAAATTAGAGAAAAAATACAGAAGTACCAGCACAATCTCGTTGTGATCAGAAAAAAATGTCATCAGAAGTGACATCTAAGCAAAGATCTAAAGGATGAGTAGAAAGCAACTTGTCATTTTTTCTGGATTTTTTTGCTGTGGAATCAGAGATACATACCAATTCCCAGTAACAAAATGTCAAACTTTTAACTTGTACTTATGGACCCACTCTACTACCTGTTTTCACAAAGGATAAATAAATATTTGTTATTGATATAATCCAGGTGAGTGAGTGAGATAAATTAGATATCAACTAAAGCATTTTAACTAAATTTTAAATTGATAATAATTCATATCCTTGACATCTCTCCTGCAATATTTTCTTTATCTATCTACTTTTAATCATCTATTCTGGTTTTTTTCTTGAGCCCTTGTATAGTTCTATGGCTATTAAACTGAAAATATAATTTAAATACTTTTAACCTCTGTCATATCCATTTTCCTGAGACGTTAGAGATATAGGCTGAATCTCAGAAAAGTGTCCTAAAAATGTAGAATTTTGGGAAATGGAAAAATCACAGTCTAATGGAGATACTCCTATGTATGACAAAAATGAAAACCAATATTCTTTTCATAAATGAGTACATTCAAATCATTCATGCTTCATTCAGCATACATGTATGGGATGCCCTGTATATGTCAGATCAGCATTTGAATATGTGCTGCATATATAATAAAATAATGCTCAGTCCCTGCCTCCAAAAGCAGGAGTCTACTGGAGGAGATAGACAAGGAGAAAAGCTAATGCAGCAGACAAATAAGCTCTGACGGATGCCCTAAGATACAAGGTATCTTACTTAGGTGGGGCTCTTAAGAACAGCACCAAACCTTGGCTCACAAGCCAAGGAAGTGAGTCTTGCATACAAAGGGAGTAAACAAACCACTTGTGGATCCCAGGGAGAGGTATTACAGGCAGAAAGAGCAAGGCAGGTTAGAAAAAGTAAGATAAAGCAGAATGAGTCTGAGAAAAAGCAACTCATGCAATTTGGCTAAAGTACACCTTGTAAGAGAAATAAGGTTGAACTGGGAGGGAGCAGTCTACTGATGGACTGTCTGTGATTTTAGTCCTTAGACAATAAGGAGTCATGAAAATATTATTTTAAGCTGGGATTGTCACATCCTGTTTGATTTTAAAAAGCTTGCCTTGCAGTTCTGATGGATTGACTTTGATAGAGAATGGAACAGTTGCCACAATTGAGGAGGGAAAAGATGGATGCTGGACAAAATCAGGTGCAAAAAGAGGGAGATAAATGAATTGATTCAAGAACCAAAAAAGTAAAATTAAAAATACCTAGAGCTGAGGCAGGAGGATTGCCTGAGGTCAAGA
This sequence comes from Avahi laniger, assembly GCA_963575035.1. Classification (NCBI taxonomy): domain Eukaryota; kingdom Metazoa; phylum Chordata; class Mammalia; order Primates; family Indriidae; genus Avahi; species Avahi laniger. The sequence continues at coordinate 72,012 of CAUYSK010043310.1, forward strand.
GTTCAAGACCAGCCTGAGCAAGAGCAAGACCCCATCTCTACAAAAAATACAAAAATTAGCCAGGCATGGTTGTACATACCTGTAGTCCCAGCTACTCTGGAGGCTGAGGCTGGAGGATCTTTTGAGCCCAGAAGTTTGAGGTTGCAGTGAGCTATGATGACACCACTACACTCTAACCAGGGCATCAGAGCCAGACCCTTTCTCAAAAAAAGAAAAAAAAAAAAAGATATTCAGGGACTACTTGACTGTGGAGGGTGGAACAGAGAAAAAGGAAAGCTGACTGATGCCACTCAGAAAAACAGATAGGTAGAAATTAAATCAGGAAAAGAGGCAAAAATGTAGGAAAATTGTTCAGGATTTGATGTTTCTGTTGAGATTTCTATTTTCAGGTCTCCAGTAGAACAAAGAACCAAAGATTTGGAAATCATGCATAAAGGAGACGATTCTTTCCAGTTTTCAAGACAGGGAAAATTTTACTATAACTAAAATGGATCTTATCTTTCCCAAAACAAGTATCACCAAATTTTTTTCCTTTAAATGTGAGAGTTAGAAAGATTTCACTTTAGTCTCAGTTAAGATAGAGAAAAACTTTCCTAAGTACTTAGAACTTTTCTAAATGTTTCATGCACAAAGACAATTTGTGTAATTTTATTTTGGTTATACTGAAATACAATCTCAAATTTAACATACCCAATTCTAAATGTGTTCTCTTGAGGGTGAAAGTAATTGGAAGATACTATAAATTAGACATAGAATGAACCAAAGAAATGATGAAGCTGCTATGTGAAACAGATCAAAGATATTGCTGCCTCTACTTTGGCAGTGCCAGACTGCGATACCCACAGACCTATGGACGTTTCCCCCAAACACTTAGGTCGTTCATATTGGAAAACACATATGGAAAAATATAAAGAATATTCAGAAGGCACCCTTGCCTGTATTTGGGTTCTAACTTTGACACTCATTCACCCTATAACTTTGTGCATATTTTCTTTAAGTTGTATTTTTCTTACATAAAAAATGGGTATAATAATAATCGCCTAGGGAATTTATGAGGATTAGATAATGTTTGTAAAGCACTTAAGCTAATGTCTAGCACATAGTATGAGCTTATGAAATGTAATTTATTTTTTATTGTGCTCATGCTTGTTTGAGAGAGGAACACATGTGCTACCATAAATTAGCCAACTGTAGTCTGCCTGTTATCTCAGGACTGCTATGTCAATTATGTTCTATCATTAGAGATTATGACGAGGATCTATTTTTTACATAGTACTACCGTTTTTTTCTCAGCAATTGAATATATATTTTTTACTTCATTAAGGTTCACTATCACTTACAAAACCAGGAAAATATTTTTTCTGTGGAACAAACTCATGAACAGCCACAATAACTGGAAACCAAATGTAGCTTAGTACCTGGTACTAAAAGGTGCACTTGATCAGGGAAGAAAAGTAAAAAAAAAACTCATGACAGCTAAACATCAAGCTGACCATCCCAGACACACTGGAAGAGGTTGAGTCTCATGCAGTGAACAGTGAGTTTCCAAAAAACCTTATTTAACCTGAGTTATGAAACTGGGCCAGTCTACTAATCCCAATTGCGTGAGAAGAGCAAAGAGCTGGAAGGAATGCTACAGGACTTCAATTACTTGGACCTCAAAGTCCAAGTAGGAAAAAAACAAAATATAGTAAATTCAGTGGCAGATTTAGTGTGCAGGAAAATAGCTTCTTGGTTTAGAGAAACAGAAAGAATCTAGCTATAATATCCTCAGAGTAGAAGTATAATATTTAATATTAAAACCATAGTTTAAAACAAAGCTGAAATTCTTTCTCTTTATTTTTGAAAAATACACTGGAGTAATAGTTTAATGTGTCAGTTATTCATAGTATTTTTTTCTTTAAAAAGTGCTTTTAGCCTGGTGGAAAAGTAACTATACATCAAGAGATATGAATTTAACTACGATAAAAATGCATAATTAAATTGGCATTGGTGTCAGTGATGGGTCATAATTTTTATTCAAGCTTTAAATACTGGAAGATCTTGCCATATATTGATGCAATTTTTCTGCATGAAAAACAATTAAGGCACCTAACTGATTACCATGAAATTTGAATATGGCAATAATGTCTCTTATTCAAGCTGTATTTGGTGTAAATAAAGGAAACCTCATGTTCTAATATTTACATCATCCGTTTCATTCAGAGAATTCAGATGCAGATAAAATAGAGTAGTAAGAACAAGAGTGAGAATTAGAGAGAAATCAGAAAATAATCCATCATAAAGTTAGAAGAATACAGATAGAGGGGAAGACTGACAAATCCAAATTCTGATAACATGAATTTCAAACATGAAACATGATGACATGAATTTCAGGGCTACACAGGAGTAACAATTTTTACGTTTTCAAGTCATGTTTCCTTGTAGTTTAATCCAAAAATGGTGATTGAGAATAAAGAGACCTAGAATCTTATCCCATTATATCCACTAACTTGTTATATTAATATAAACCCCTGCAAATCCTTGAACCTAACTGTACCTCAATCTCTCCCCCTCTGTAAAGTGTAGAAGTTTGGGTTAGAATTGGTTTCTGGGATGCCTTCCAGCATTAAACTTCTGGGAACCTTCAGTGCATTCCCTTCTGTCATGTTACAGGTAGCTTTAACTTGGCACGTCCCTGGAACACAAACGTAGCATGCAGTGAAGTACACTTTTTTGAAGTATAAAACCCAGGTATTTCTACAGTTTCATCCTTAATTGAATTTGATTCTCAAGTTCTTCTTCTCCATTCCCACCTCCTTACCTTCCTTTTTTCTAGCAATATTCATTCAAAAGTCTTAAAGGGTTTGAGTTACCAATCCTGAGATCTAATGTCTGGGAAAAAGATTCACATTACTTTTTGAGGTATTGTAAAAAATGAGTCATTCGTGCACTAGAAATCAAGTTCCACGTCAGGCTGTGTACACCACCTGCACCTCCTGTGAATGCTTCAATCTCACTCTCCTCAGCACCTATTGTGTGAAAATCCAGAGCCGATAATAGTGGTGACAAAACCGAAAGAGTATAAAAATTCCTGATTATCTGCTTGTAAGAACTTAGGAAGTAAGACGCAGAGACCACGCTTTTGAGCTAAAATGCTAGCGTTTGAAGATATTGATTCTTGTGTAGTCACTTGTGTAGTCACAAATGAAAACTACAGGCAGAAGCCCGTGATTCCAAACTGCATTCCAGTGCAGTAGGCTCTGGATTGACTTACGTTTTTGGAGATTTGCAGCAACTTTTAAAAAATGAATAAAATATAGGGCATAACAACCTGATCCTTAGACACGGAAGAGGCATTCCAAACCTGGTGTCTACTTAAGCAATATGTTCAAATTTAATAGAAAGAGTAGTCATACTTACCTAAATTTTGACAAAATCTCTCAAACCATTATGGACACAAACACACACACACACATTCACTTACACACACACACTCATGCATAGTATGCACAAGAATGAAATCTAATAAAATTCTATTTCATTTACTTTCAGAAAGAACTAGTTAATGATTCCTAACTAATTAGAATGATCAAGGAACTTAAGTTGCAAGAAACCCCCAAGTCACAGGTGAAGTATTTACTAAAAGTAAAATAAGCTTCATTAGACAGACACCCTTTAAAAAATCAAGTCAATTCACTATCGAGGATAATGAAAATTTGGGTAATACAATTTTATCTTATCTCTTTAAAATACAGTATCATCTAAGGTATGTGTAATAAACTGGTCAGGTTGAGTTAAATAGTCTTCCACACACCATCTACCTATGCTTTCATTATTTTTTCTAACTGTGATTTTAAGCTAATGAATAAGGATTTAAATATGAAGGGAATTTTTTTTTCTTCTTGTGTAGGTTATTCTGCTGCTATAAAATAAATATGCAGTTTACTAATGAGTCTTTATTATCATGTTTTGGAATCTAGTAAACCAATAAAATGTTTGCAATGGTTCCGCCCTTTTGAAACTTTATTCTAGTCCCTTATCAGGCATCAACTGAGAATTATTTGCCATTTCTAGTGAATTTCTGAAAGTTTCTGCATCTATACAAAATTCTATTGAAAAAAGCAGTTTAATTATTTGCTTCTAGATTGATTTGCTTAGCTAAATTTATTGAAGGTAATAATTTCCATTTTTATTAGACTATTTACAATGCATTGCTTACTAGGTGCTAGCTTAGAATTTCACTTCTTTAATAACACTTAAAATTTATTAAATGTTCACCATATGGTAGGTACTCTCTCTCTTCTTTACGTGAATTACATGAATTATTTCTTTACAAGAAAGTAGGCACTGTTATTTACATGAATTATCTCATTTAATTATCACAACAAACATATGAAGCTAGTTCTGTTATTTTCCTCTTTTAGGGTAAGAAGCCATCTATAGAGGAATTAACATTCCCCTCATGAATGTTGGAGGCAGAAATAAAATCTGGGTTTACCTAACTCCACCAATCTAGTTTTTAAACATTATAAAATGCTAACAGCCATTGTAAGTGCTGCTGTTATAAAAAAAATATGCTATAAATAGATTTAGCAATTCTATTAGACTCCAAGGAAACACACTCAGGTGAAATGTTAAGGGCTTGTTGTCCTTGTTACAGGAAGTTACACTGTGAAGGAAAATGTTGCTTTAGGAATAAACCCATTACCCAACGTCCACACTGGATGTCTCCCAATTTTTAAAAGGATGCGGTATAATCTCTTACAAAACTGCAATTCTAATATGAGATATAAATCTAATTTAACCAAATAATAAATTGATCATTAAAAAGTATAATTAAATATGTTAGTACTTACGAAATTATAACGTTTGCATTGCTGAAATTGCAGTTTTTAAAATGTGCAAATAATTTAAGCCATCACAAATATTTTCTCAAAAAGGTAGACTATAAAGCCATAATTTTCTAAAGTATTACACATTATTTCTAAAGTAAGCACATTATCAAAAAAATATGGAAAATGTTCTCTCTAGTCTACCGCATCTCCTCTGTAGAGTATTCTAAAGCTAAGAGCTGGGATAAGTTAAATTTTAAAAAATTGAAAAACATCAATTTTAAGCATAAGCTATAATATTTATCTGCAGTGCTATTTTGAAAATCAAATTAATATTTTTTTTCTGACTTATACTTTAAATATACCACTGGAAATTATGGCCAACAATTGTGCTACTTAGCGAGCAAAACACCATCCAGTGGAATATTTACACTTTCTTCAAAAGATACTACAAAGAAATGGAGAAGAAAATAGGAAAGTTATTGTTTTGGCTGCTCTTACAGAGCCAGCCCTGGAAGCATTACCTACCCAATAATGTCAAGACACAGGCGAGTATTGCTATCAGGGCTCCTGTACTGAGGCCGGCAGGTAAGACATAGGCCTCCGCATTGCAGGTCTGGGCTATGCCGTCCGCATCACAGTCACAGACACGGATAGTGAGGGTATTGGTGCTGCTAAGTGAAGGGGATCCACTGTCCACAATGAAAACCGGCAGATAGTAGACTGATTGCTCCTGTCTCCTGAAGCCATTCCTCCTGGTTAGTATTGAGGCTGTGTTGTCTAGGATAAAGAAAGGAAATGTGTAACACAAGATTTCTGATGCAATGTGTCTCTCCAAACTTTAGTTAAATCACTGTTTACTTTGATTCTTTAATTAAGGAAAACTCTGGGGTTGCAGATCTTTTTTATTCAACAATTTTCTTTGCGTTCCTTTGGACAGAGAGACATATTCCCGGTGTAATACATTTTTAAGATATTTATGTTATTCTACACAGTTATAGCCAAAGAAGTAGTTATAAAGCAAAACCAAATATGAAAATGTTTACACATCACTTACTGCATTAAAGTCCAACTTTGTAAAAACTACTCTAATAATTAAAAATTAAAAAATAAGCATAAAAAATTGAAACCATATACATACAGAAAGAATGGTAAAAATTAACAGGTTAAATATTTTTGAGGCATCATCATATAGCACAGACAAAATTTTCAATCATTTCTTTGACAAGTTTCAGGCTTAATATAGAAGCAAGTAAAATAAACCACTTTAGCTTTATTTAAATTGAGTACATAGAAAAGGACATTCAGAAAAGGAATTATTATATAGTTTTAAAAAATTCTATATTAGTATTTATAGTTACTGCATGTATATAAACATTTTGTCAGATAAAACAGGTCATTTGTGCTTAATTTATATTCAATATTATATATCATCTAAACAGTTATAGCAATTATAAATTTTTAAAAGTGATGACTGTCTCTATGATATATTAATAACTGTGATTTCCATCTCAGAAATAGATTTTTTACCTGTTAGCAATTTTTTCAACTAACTTAATTAACCAATTAGAGAATTTATGGGATTCTTAAAACTTATAGATATTAATGAAAATATAAAGGAAATGAAGGAAGATCAGGACCATAGTTTCATTCAGTGTGCTTATGTGTATATATTCCAAACTGTCAAAAAAGATATTTAGCTAATGATGGCATGAAAGAATTAACAATACTGTAATGAAAGAGCAAGCTGAAATCTATTCCATCTCAGCATAAAATAGCAAGCTCACATCAGACTGCAGAAAATATATTACATGCAATTATAGATGAGAAAGTATAATAATAAAACTTTCAGATTCCATCTGGTAGGCTTTTATATAAACAAATATTTTTTTAAAAATATGAATTTGAGAAGTTACTGTAAAGGCAAGCATGGAATTGTTGAAAAGTATTGTCTTGAGTATGTCCCTACACATTTAATAACACACAGATCTATGCCTGTGCCTCCTACCAACTCAGATGTTATATGTGTCTATGATTTGATACAAAAAGTTTTACAAAGTTGTTTATTTATAATCTAACCTGACATCACAATAACACACACACACACACACAATAAATTGCGGAGCACAGGCCGAAATGCCCAACATGTGATAAAAGACCCCTACATTCAGAAAAGATATCATAAAATTCATCATGGTCTGTATTTGTGCCCTAAGAAGGAAGACACCATGAGAACTGGCTTTCTCCCTATTGCATGTTTTCCTGCAGGGTACAGGCAGGGGAGCTCTGGGTTGGACATAGACAGATTTTCAGTTGTGTGGCAGTGTGGATGTCCTGTAAATGCAGACCTTTTCACATTCGTGCAGTACAGCGATCATGGTGGTGTCGGATGATGACACATGGGGGATACATTTACATTCTCCTTGTGAAGGTCATAGATTCCCCTCTCTGCGTCTGTTCAGCATGAATCCAAGTTCTGAGAGCCATCCCTTCCAACTATGAGTAAGTCAGAGTCTGGGGCTACCCACATGGAGAATATGCTTCTTTTTATATTACTAAAGGGACAAGATAGTGTTCCCACTGAGTGGAGAATGAGATCAGGAAAACAATATTATTTTCTTATTCAATTTTTGAGGCCAAACTGGGATTTTGTGCACTAAAGAAGGTGGTGGCCTCGGGAAAAAGTCCTCATAACATCCATCTTTTGAAAGCAAGTCTTTTTAGACAAGCCAGTGTTTGACTAACAAATCTATTTCTATATATTTTTCCCTGAAATCACATTCAGAGAATAAATCTAAGTCAGAAAAAGAGTTACATTTTCCACATTGTAAAGGGAAAATACTATTTTCCCTTTATATCAATTTCAAATGCTCTTCTTCTGCTAAAATAAGTATCTTGAATGAAAACACTATGAAATATATAAATTCAAAATTAGATAATAGCAAGTTCTCATGCTTTCTTTGAAAGTTTGTATAATTTTCAATGTATATTATTAAACAAAACCAGAATCTACTTACAGGTATTTGCAAAAATATTTCTATAATGATACTTAGGAAACTGCTAAGAGTGTTTAACTTTGCAACAAGAAAATGTGGTTAGGCATTTGGGAGAGTTCTTTTGTTATTTTTTATTTTATATTTCTTAGCATCAAGAATAGATCATCATTTTATTATTTTTATTTGCATGGATTACTTTAATGATTATGTAAAAACAAAAAATAATGAATATTATTATTGAAAATATTGTCAAAGTTGATTTATGTTAAAATGTGTAAAGTCATTGTATTTTTAATGTTTCAAGTTGTATCTATGTAGTATATCATAGTACTTATTTAGGCATTTAGCTGACCCTCAACATATTAGATTGTTTGGATAATGAACTTGTTATACAAATAAGGAAGCAAGTGTCTGGAAGAAAAGAAAGAGAGAAATCTAACTTTCCCTTCTATTTGGCTTTAGGCCTAACATGATTTAAATATTAGCTTCTCCTTCATGACAGTAAATCCATAGATAAAAATTACTTGAGGGGCTCATTGCCCTTTAATTAATGTCCTTGCTGTTAAGAAAAAATCCATAATCAGCATTCTGTTTTTTTTTTCTGAGACAGAGTCTCACTCTGTTGCCGGGGCTAGAGTGCCATGGTCAGCCTAGCTCACAGCAACCTCAAACTCCTGGGCTTAAGCGATCCTCCTGCTTCAGCCTCCCGGGTAGCTGGGACTACAGGCATGTACCACCGTGCCAATTAATTTTTTCTATTTTAAGTCGTTTGGCTAATTTTTTTCTATTTATAGTAGAGATGGGGTCTCGCTCTTGCTCAGACTGGTCCCGAACTCCTGAGCTCCAGCAATTCTCCCGCCTCGGCTTCCCAGAGTGCTAGGCATAATCAACATTCTTGAGGGAGAAAAGTTACTTGCTTAGAGAGTCTATACCTGCTGCCTTCACCGGAGACAGTAACACCTTACCTTTGTTATCTTTCAATGAAAAATTGTGATTATTTGATGCATCCGTTGTTAAGCTGAAGTAAAACTGGTGTCCATTGGATGGCTCATCTTTATCAACCGCACTGATTTTCTGGATGACCTAGGGATGAAAAACGTAAAACGTGAAAGCCTATTTGTGCGCTATGCTAAGTTTTCTGCGGCAAGACAGAGCAATTTTATACCTCTAATAAATACCATCTTCCTGAATGAGCTGGGGGAAAGGATCAGATGTATTAATATGAACCCAATCTAAAAAAGGGCTATGAAAAACAGATCCTGCCCTTTTCAAAGTTCATGTTTGCATTTACTTTTGTGAACCTGAGAAATAAGCTGGACCAATTGATTAGACATCCCAGTAAACATCGCAAGACAGCAAACAATGGATGAACAAACCAAACCAAGATTGAACTATGCTTAATTCTTAGAACTTCAAGACATATAAACTCTGCCTCGTAATGTGGGAAACAGCCCAATCAAGCTTAATATGCTATATTTCACCTTAAAGGAGTCTAAGCCCTTAGCCATTTAACAGGGCTTTTACAATGTTTACCTTTTTCCCCGAGGAATTTTGATCACCCCAATTAAACCAAAATTTGAAAGTTCCTTTAATATTAGTTCATGCTATACATCAAAGTGTTAGCTTTGCTGAAACAAGCTGATTATATTTTATATTAAAGCTGGAAGAATTTCAAAGGCAACTGCTGCTGGATATTTGTAAAGAAATCACAAACTAGAAGCAAGGTTTTGTGAAAATTCTTACCTGCCCTGGCTGAGCATTTTCACAGACAGTGGTCTCATAGTCCATGGCAAATTCAGGGGCATTGTCATTAATGTCAAGTATAGTGATGGCCACGTAGCCTCTTCCTACTTGAGATGGATTCTCTAATAAATAAGAAAACGTCTTATCATTTTCTCTGATAGATAAACTGTTATTCCACTTCCATTTTAATCCATAAACATATATTAGAAACAATTAGAATCAACCAAAAATGTTTGCCTCTTTAAAGCACAATTCTAATAATACAATGACCAAGCCCCAAATGCAATCTAGAATCTAATGCTGTATTCTTTAAAGGAAGCTACAGATAATTTGATCCAAATATATATACATATTTATGTATATGTATATACATATGCATAAATGTATATGTATATACAAATATATATACATATATTTGTGGGTATATACACATGCACATATATGTATGAATATGAGTACATATATATGTAGTATTTCTATGTGTATTTTTTTAGTCTTTGATAAGAAAATTATTGAAAGAAGAATGAATAGTAAACCATGAATTTCAATATTCTTTGATGCTTGAGCTCATATTTATGTGAATGAACATACATTTATATTATAAATAGATGTATAATATATATGCATATATATTAAATGTATAATATGCATATATGCACATAATTATGCATTCTTTTTTCAACAGTTTTCTTATCAAGGATAAGAATATCAGAATATTCAAATCTGAGTATCTTGGTTGGAAATCAATTTACTATTTATTGTAAGCTATTTCACCAATTCCATATCAGCATCAGCAAGTTATATGAATTATCACCAGAAAACAAGAAGCCCTCTGAAGATAATCCAGGCCCATTATATTTTAGACATCTCTTTTCATTAATTTTGTAAATATTAGCATATAAAAGCAGTGACTATAAATACATGTCAAAGCTTAGACATTTGGGATATTCAAGTTTTTGTTCAATTCAAATAAGCAAATAATAGAATTCAAGTTGAGTTTACTACCTCATCACAACCTGTTCTCCACTCTCACTATCCTCCATCCTAATTCAGTTTGAAACCTCATGACTTACGGCTCTCCATGGCAAGGACTGTGATATTATGAATAGCATTTGTCTCTCGGTCCAAAGACTTGGCAGTTGTAATAACTCCACTGTTGGCATCAATATTGAAGTATCTCTCCAAGTCTGTGTTTCTGTCAATTGAATACCTAATTGAACATTAAAAAAAAACAACACTTGTGTTGTATTATAATTCGCTAAAATTATTTCATTAATTGCGTAGCCAGTCACATAATCCTGCTGACTTCATGATTTGTCATGTTAGTAACATAAATACATGGTTTATTTGAAACTTTACCCACATAATAGATGATTTATAACCTGCATGCCACTAATCTGTTTGCTTTTCTATCAGACAGTACAAAATGAACATCGTAGTATAGTTATCTTCAGTGTCTTTGAATATGTCATTATAGCTAATAGCTTCAAATTCATTAGTATTATTATTATTTTGACTACTGAAAACCATTACAATAGATTTTGTAGCCCTGTCATTGTTACAGGTCCTTCTAAAATGAAATACATGTAGACATCTTGTTCATTCACATATACTTAGGAACATTTTTTAATAACACCAACTGGTTAATAACTACCCCCCCTCCTTTTTTGGGTATCCCTTCCTCAGGGGCCTTGACCAGGGTTCTAAAGATGTGTTTCAAAGTAGAATCCCTAAAATTGCACAAATAGTTTGGCATATAAAAGCCTTTTCTCAAAATATCTGTGATCCAAACATCAGTGAAAAATTACTGCTCCACTTGTATTCTTATTTCATACTCTTATTTGTCTCCTACAAAATTTATCCTCCCTTCATTAATAATCATCTTCAAATTCCCCTCACAGTCTTACTAGTTGGGTGAAAGAAAAGATATCATTTAAAAATAAATCATTAAGCAAACAAAAGAACAAACAGAAATATTAACACACATCTGCTTTGGCATGATAATTAGTAACTGATTCAACTACACCTATGTTCCATCAAACATATTGGCTTCTCCATTATGTTCTCCAGTGATCTGTTCCTCTGCCCCAATTCCATCATAGATTCTTATAAACACACCCTTGGCTTGTCAGTTCTCATATACACACTACTGTTGAAAACTATTTTAAACATCTTTGCTCACCATCTCCCACCCCAGCAATTTTTCATCCTGATAAAGACCTGCAATCTACTGATGCTAGAAACATCTTCTCAATTATCAATTTGCCTTGGTAACCTCACATCTCTCATTATTATCACTTCTATGTATATGCATATTGCATTGTAATACCTCCAACTTAATGGCTTAAAAAACAATATTCAATATATTTTACATTTTCTGAAACAGGATTTTGGGGGTACATTTATAGGGCAGCTTTCACTCTTGACCTCTCAGGAGGTTGCAGTCAAATGTTGACTGGGTCTGCAGTCATTCGATGACTTGACTGAGGTTAGAGGATCCAGTTCCAAAGTACCTTGTTCACATGGATGCCATGTGCATGGCATGGATGACTAGTTGGTGCTGACGAGTTGGCTTCTCTGAGTAACTCCCTCTGAGTGTCCTCATGGCAGGACAGCTTGCTTCCCCCACAGTGAGTTAAAAAATATGTAAAAAGATGAAAGCTGCAACACTTTTATGACCTAGCCTTGGAAACAATGCACCAACAATTCATTATATTCTATTGCTCATGCAGGGCACTATGAGCCAACTTGAAAACTGGACAGCCAAAGCTAGCAGGCTTTTAAAAAACTTACATTGCACAGAGAGATGATATGCTATACAGTAGCTTCAATATACTTTATCAACAAAGAATAAACAATGAGTGTGAACTCATTAATGAGTTTTATGAAGCTATTCATTGTACCATTTGTGAAACTAAGGTCTAAACGTAGGAAGAATGCTCACTAAAGAATCTGTCCAATGTTCATTCCTGATTCAGAGTGTAAAGCTAGGCTATCTAAAGTAATGGCTGTCTAAACAATTCTCAAAAGAGATAATTCACAATTTTAAAATTTTATTTTATTATTAATATTAAAATGACAGGAATGTTGATTTTTTTGGTATACTCTTCTATGAATTTTAATGCACATGTGTGAATTATACAACCACTACCGAAATCGGAATACAGAACTGTTCTATCACCAGAAAACTTTCTTGTGCTATCTATCTCTGTGTAGTTACAACTTTCACCACCACCAAGCCCTGGCAAACACTGATCTGCTAGCCAATACTAATTACATCTTTTTGCGAATGTCATCTAAAGGGACCATACAGAATGTAACTTTTAGGGACTGATTTTTTTTCACTCATTGTAATGAATGAGATTTATTCTACTTTTGTACCCATTTTTTTTAAATGCTCAATTGGATATATGACAGCATGTTTATTCATTCATTCATCTATTAAAAGGTAAATTGGATTGGTTTCAGTTTTGACAAACAGTTACTATAAGCATTCATATACAAATTTTATTTCCACACATTTTCTCTTCTTCAGGATGTGGGATCACTAAGTCACATGGTAAATATGTAAGAAACTGCTGAACTATTTTTCAGCATTGCTGCATTCCCACCAGAAATATATGAGAGTTCCAGTTACTCTACAGTCTCCTCAGACTGTGCTTTTAATTTGCATCTTCCTAATGACAAAAGATGATAACCATACTTTCTTGTGATTATCTGTCATATTCATATCCTTTTTGGTGAAATACATGTTCAAGAACATTGTCCATTTTTTAATCTAGTTGTTTGTTTCCATCATGTGAAGTTTTGAGAGCTCCATACATGTTTAATACAAGGCCTTTGTTGAATATGTAACTTGAAATACTTTGCTCAATATGTAGCTTATCTTTTCATTTTCTTAAGAGTACCTTTCAACAAGCACGTTTTTAGTCTTGATGAAGTCCAATATATCAATTTTTTTCTTTCAAGGATTTTCCTATTGTTTAAGAATTTTTTGCCTAACCCTAGCTCGTGAGTACTTTCTACTGTGTTCTTCTCTAAAATATTTATACTACTGCATTGTATATTTAGATAATTGTTCCATTTTAAGTTTTGTAGAAGACGGAAGGTGTAGATCAGAGCTCATTTTTTTTTTCATACGATTGTCCAGTTGTTATACCACTTGTTGGAAAAACCATTCTTTTCCATTAAATTGCCTCAGCACCTTTGTAAAAACTAAATTGAACATATGTATGTGGTTTCATTTCTAGGATATTTATTCTGTTCTATTGATTTATATGTGTACTACCCCACTTTGTCAATACCTTACCTAGAACAGGATTACATACATGTACATATATATTGCACATATACACATATTTATGTAGACAACATATATATGTAAATATTTACTGTTATGTAAGCTTTATCCAATGATAACAGAACAATTGATATGAATGTCTGATAAGAGGATTGTAATAATACCCACACACTCATACATCAGTTGAATCAATACTAAATCCCTGAATTGTTTATTTTGTCAAATCTCCACATTAATAAGTAAGATAATCTTTGCATATTCATGAAAAAGCAGAATCTAGAATCTTTAAAGCAAAAAAGACTTGAACTTGAAATACATCTGTCTAAATGAGTTCCTATAATTCCCCACAGAGTTAAGTCAATGACTAAAACACTTGCCTCAATTATCAATAGTCTCAAAGATCCCAGCAGTAGAATAAAGGATATTAAAATTGAGAAGTCATTTAATATGTTAAATGTCTTCAACCACTGTTCACCTCATAGAAAAATTACTAATCATTTACGGATCTAGTTATAACTGCAATCTCTATATGTTTGGAAGAAACATGGGTAACCAGAGTTTCTATAATTCAAATATTTATCATTTCTAAATAATAAACTCTGCAGCTTACACTTATAAATTATGTGTATTTGTTAATAGCTGTAATCCTCACTTAGATCTCACTAAATAGCACAGCCTCGTGTATACACACACACACACACACACACACACACACACGGTTATATATAATTATATATATGATAATTTGTGATTTATTATGATTTTCTTATGTCTTCCTTTCATTCATTTATATATTCAGCAATTATTCTTGAGCACCTACAAGTGACACTCTATTTCAGGAAATACATAAATAATTTTTAAAAATAGCAACCTAAATAATAAATATTTAGAAGGAAATTAACAAGTTTCTATGCTAGAGTATAATGAAGGAAGTCAGGACAAGCATGGAGAGAGAATGAACCATTAGCTTAAGAAGAGATAGGAGACTTTGGCAAGACCAAGGAGTAGACAGACCATCCTGAACAGTCCTGATGCTTATTATAATTCTTAATGATAAGGTCTTGGGATCATCCAGTGTGAAAGGGGTTACTTATTTTCTATCAGTCCCTCTGGATATACAACAAACTGGAGCTGATATATGAAGCATTAGCTAGTGTTCCCTGAGAAGAACGATTCCTTAGCCAAGAAAATTATCTCTGAATAGTAAGTATTAATACATTAGTCTAACAAAAACAAATTTTATGTTTTCACCATACCTACACATATACTTTCTTTTCTCATTTTTAGTGGCTGAAATAGAGTACTTCTCCCAAAATTGATTTCTGCTACTTTTCAAATTCATCAGTTTTATTTCTAATACTATTTTTCTGTATGTTACTCACCGGCTAAGTTTCTTATAAAAATCAGATATTCACAAATAATTTAGATTTAACATGTAGAAATGTTACATAGACAGCGAGGGATTCCAGTGGGATGAAAGTGGGTGTTGTTTCCTTGGTGCAATTGCTTCACCTGGGAAGGACAAGGGTGGGCCTCAGGCCCCCATCTCAGTCCTGCCCCACCCTTATCCTCTCCCCAGCAACTGCCATACCTTGGGGAAAAGAGAACACCCTACAAATCTGTCCATCAGAACTTAGCATGCTAATTGCAAAAGAATACAGGGACTCTCTAGCCCATAGGCCAAGCCTCATAACCTCTATAGAGTCTATAAATTGAACTAGAACAACCCACATGTGTAGTTAAGACTCAGATCATGCAACTCTCAACTGTGCAATCAAAGTGGTTCCATGGTGACATCCGAGCCACAGGGAGGTCCCTATCTGGGCACTGTGAAACAAGACTGAGACCATAACCAACACCCTCTTTTTTGGCCCCTTCCTTTTGCTCTCCCTTTGCTGTGACAATGGGTCTGGAAGTCATCTGTGGCATATGTATCATGCTCTATAAACCTATATCTTGCCCTTGCTCTATGATCGTATCTTTCTCTCCTCAGTAAACCTTATTTTCATGCTTGCCTTACTTTGGCATGTCTGGTCATTCTTTGGCCCTGATCATGCTAAGAACCAACATTTCAGACGGAAACCTGACAGAAATACATATTTGTATACAAACAACTTAAAAAATATATACTGAATTACTCAAACACGCCAAATGTGTCCATACTAGTCACATTACATAATGTAATTTCTGATATTTTATCACTTTTTATCTGAGGACATACCAGAATGCCAAAAGAGCCCACAGATAAATATCTAATAATCTTTGAATATAAATGTAAACATATTTCTATATTTGTTAGAAATGCTGAAAATGATGCGTATTATTTTGTATTCACCCATCTACATATCTGATCTTATCTGTAATAATATCATGTTTCAACTCATTGACTACTTTTAGCATAGGGACTTTGGGCTACAGAAATGAATTTTCTGATTACATAATTTAGCAGTAGACTCTTAGGGTATAACTAAATAAAACATAAGCATACTTTGCATAATTTGTTTTTTTTTTTGGCTTGTCCAGACCCTGCCCATCCCTCAAAGCCCTATTTATGCTGTCATTCCTTCAAATGATGTCTCATGGCCAGTGAACTTGGAGTAATTATTATTTATCTCACAATTTGCCATGTTATATGCAGTGCTGACATTTTTCCCCCTCATATTGCTTAACTTCCATGGTATCTTTTTACTTCATCCAGATTGTGAGTATCTTGAGGTCAGAGAAAATGTTTTATTTATCTTTGTTTTCCTATCAGCATCTCCCCCTGTGGCTTGCACAAAGCAGGTTCTTAATAAATATATGTTCTGTCATTGATTATTCTGCCAATGCTTACATGAGAAATGAGTCTAGAATTCTCTAGACTGCTCTTGAAGTTTTTACCATCTTGGGGATGAGAAAGAAGTGAAGTTTAACAGATAAAGCCTGAAATTTAGTATTCAGGGCTAAAATGTACATAAAATAATAAACAATTACTTAAAAAAATAACAAGGCAGAAAAGTGTTTGCCCTCCATTATCCACTTCTGCTTTACAAAAAAACTTTTTTATTGTTGCTTCCAATTAAGTAATCTCAAATATCACCTAATTTCTACCTTTGCTTTGACTGCAGTTTTAGTTTTCATATGGGAAAAGAGGAAAGCAAAGTATACAGGAAATGGTGGTCTAGGTAAGTTATCTGTATGGTGGGCAAAGTATAAAAGAGACATAATACTCAGAATGGTGCTATATTCTGGCCAATCATGGGACTTGGAAATGAAATGCATAGGAACATAATAATAGGGAATTTGAACACTCCACTGACAGAATTAGAGAGATCATTAAGGCAGAAAATCAACAAAGAAACACTGAATTTAAACAGGACTCTCGAACAATGGACTTAAGAGGCATTTACATAACGTTCTACTCCAAAATTGCAGAATAGGCATTCTTTTCATCAGCACATGGAACATTTTCCAAGGCAGATCATATGTTAGGCCATAAAATAGATCACAGAAAATTTGAAAAAAATTGAAATCATACCATGTATCTTCTCAGATCATAGTGGAACAAAACTAAAAATCAATTCCAAGAGGAACTCTCAAAAGTATAAAAATGCATGAAAATTAAACAGCCTGCTGCTGAATGATCTTTGCAGAAATCCTAAGCAAAAAGATCAAATCTGGAGGCATTACATTACCTGACTTCAAATTATACTACACGGCAAGAGTAAGTAAAACAGCATGGTACTGGTATACAAATAGACAAGTGGACCAATGGAACACAATAGAAAGCCCATAAGTAAAGTAAATTCCTATAACCAACTGATCTTTGACAAAGTAGACAAAAGCATACACTGGGGAAAGCACACCCTGTTCCAAAAAAGGTTCCGGGAAAATTGGATAGTCTCATGCAGGAGAATAAACCTGGACCCCTATCTCTTACCATATACCACAATTAGCTAAAGATAGAGACTTAAATGTAGGACTTGAAACCATAAAAATATTAGAAGAAAACCTAGAAAAAATTATTCCAGATGTTGGCCTAAAAAAAGAAGTCATGGCTAAGACCCCAAAAATAAATTTAACAAAAACAAAAATGGATAAATAGGTCTTAATTAAACTAAAAACTTATGCATAGCAAAAGATATAATCAACAGAATAAACAGATAACTTACATAATGGGAGAAAATATTTACAAGCTATATATCTGATATCTAGAATCCATAAGGAACACAAACAAATTAGAATAAAAATAAATAACTCCACTAAAAAGTAGGCAAAAAACATTAACAGACATTTTTCAGAAGAAGAGAAATAAATGGCCAGCAAACATGAAAAATGCTCAGCATCACTAATGAGTAGGGAAATGCAAATCAAAACCCCTAATGAGACATCACATGGCCCCTGTCAGAATGACCATTACTAAAAAGTCAAAAAACAATAGATGCTGGCTCCCATATTGAAAAAAGGGAGTGCTTAAACACTGTTGGTGGAAACATAAATTAGTATAACCTCTATGGAAAATAGTATGAAGATTTCTACAGAACTAAAAGTTGACCTACCATTCTATCTATTAATAGCAATCCCACTCCTTGGGATCTACCCAATGGAAAAGAAGTCATTTTACAAAAAAGACTCCTTCACCCATAGGTCTATCACAGCACAATTCACAACTGCAAAATTTGGAACCTAAATTCCCACCAATGATGAGTGGATAAAGAAAATGTAAAACACACACACACACACACACACACACACACACACACACACACAAACACACAAAATGTAATATTACTCAGCCATCAAAAAGAATGAAGTAATGTCTTTTGCAACAAATAAAATGGAAATGGAGGTCATTATTCTAACCAAAGTACCCCAGGAATAAAAAAACAAATATTGCATGTTCTCTCTTACAATCGAGAGCTAAGCAATGGGTATGCATGGTCATACAAAGTGACTTAATGGACCTTGGAGATTGAGAAGGGGAATCTCCACTAAGCCATTTAGCCTTGCAAAAAAACAAACATACAACAACAACAACAAAAAAAAAAACAAAAAAACCACTTGTACCCCCTAAATCTATTTAAATAAATAAATAAATATTTCTTGACAGCCCTAAGTTTCTTTGTGAAGGGGAAAAAAAAAAAAAGAAAATGAAAACAAGGTAAAAATAAGATGTTGGCCAGCTACTCTTTCACTGATAAAGGCCACAGAGATCTTGACCTCTAAAATCAACAGAGTTCAGTCTTTGACCCATTCTATCTCTGTGCCTCAGAGAATAGTCCTGGAGTTCACTTCATCTCTCTGATTCAAGACACCTGGGCCTACGCTTCCTCCTTCCACAAATTATTCTATAATACTATTATTTTTCAAACAAAATATTATAAAAAATGAAATATTTTCTCTGAAGACTTCAATAGTATGACACACAAGGGAAGAAAGTACAGCAAAAATAAGAACAAGACAAAAATATCAATACAATCAATCAAAATGCTCTTAAATCCTTTTTTATTTTATTTTATTTATTTTTAGAGATAAGGTCTTGCTACATTGTCCAAACTACAGTGCAGTGGCTATTCACAGGTGTGATCATTACACACTGCAATCTTGAACTCCTGGTATCAAGTGATCCTACTGCCTCAGCCTCCTGAGTAGCTGGGAATACAGGTGCACACCACTGCACTTGCCTTCCTCATTCATTTTAGTACTAAATTATAACGTATGTTAATGTGTCTCTGTATTTCTTCATATCTCCAACTTCATTAAAGCATGTCTTTCTTTCTCCCCATTAAATTAAATGATTTAAAAGTAGTCAAACTATCCTAAGTAGCTAATCTATGCCTACAATTGTGCCATGGTTGACTGTTCATGAAGGCAGGAGATTTAAGTGTTTCACCTAGAGATGGAATGCTATAACAAAACCTAATTCAAGTTTGCCCAAGTCAATGTGACTGGGTAGGTGGGGCTGAGCTCTAGTCAGGAAGCATTTTTGACAATGAAGGCTGAATTATTAGAGGGGTGAGGGGGAGACTTATTCTAGCTGGCACATTTGTGGTTTACAAATATTCTAGTGTACAGAAAAGTATAATCTTAGAAATGATTTATGATCACCACATTAAAAATAGTATAGTCATCCATATGTCCTGAAATTTTTATATAGCTAGGGAAATAATGAATATGATTTCATTTCTTAAATAACTATTATTCTGTACCACCTCTTTACTAGTTTCTTTTAATGTCAGGCAAAAGAAAAGGAAGGCAATAACTAACTATATGTATGATTATTTTTAAAATATTGAGATTTTAAATATTTTTATATATATAAAATCAATTTATTACCTAAGGGAGAAAAGAGCATTATCAATTTTTCTTAGCCAAGAATTATTGTCTAAATTATAAATACTTTTCATGACACTCTATAGCCAATGTCAAGACTTACCTCAAAAACATTTACCATTCTTAAAGATCACTTAAATCTAAAAGTCTGTGGTTAGCTTATAAGTTGACCATATCTGAATATAAAACAATTATTGGTTTTTTGTACATTATAGTCTTTGTAATCAAAAATCAAACCTTCACATTGAAAAGTGAAGTGTCTTATGAGCCCAAATTAAGACATATATTACAATGTGCATTTTCTTTCAAGTACATTCTATTTATAATATTAACTCAGGAAAAATAAGGATTACACTCACACACAAACACATGCATACACACAAACATACATGTAGATATTAGATTATAAATTATAGATAAACGGTGCAAGATGGAATGCTGACATATTTTGAAATGCTTACATATCTCCATTGTGTTAGTCCTAAAGAGATTATTTGGCTTTAACAATGTGTCTAGACTAGATACAAGACTACTAAAAGAATATTTTTAATAGTCTTTATACATAGATAAGGTACTATTTTATTTTTATAAGTGGAAATAATAAACTAAACAAATATATACTAAGTAGACTAATATAAAAATTTGTTGAAAATTAATCTTTAATTTAAATTATTGATACAATTATTTTTCTAACATATGCATTTACTCTGCAGCAAGAACATGCATCATTTCAGTTTTGAACACGGTTTGCTTAAAGAAGTTCAGGATAATTGGTTGAATAAAAATGTCCTCCCTGGCTTGTGGATAACAATGGAAGCCTAAAAATATGGCTACGTAATAATGGCCTTGGATGACATATTTGAATTAGTAAAATGTGGTATTTTTCTGATCTTGCTTCACCTCTGCTGCTATGACCTGATGCATATATAAAATGGATTTTTATGTGTTATGAACAAAAAAGCATCTTAATACAAAAACAAAGTTGTGAATGAAGGCACATTGATGTGAACTTGTAGAATAGGAGAGCAGTGGGCTTTTACCTCACGGGGCTGTTGGAAGAATCTGGGTCATGAGCTGCTACGGTGCCAATGATATTCCCAACTTGGGTGGCTTCTGACACCTCCATGGGGTACAAGGGTGACGAAAACACGGGGGGCTCATCCACATCTTCCACGATTATCTTCACGGTTGTTGTGTCACTGAATGGCCCCAAGCTTAGAAAGCGAGGGTCGGCGTCTTTATTTGCAGCTTCTATCCGTAGTGTGTAACTTGTTTTGGCTTCAAAATCTAGTTCCTGTAAAGCAAGTTATTAGGAAAATTAAATTAGCAATTAAATAGTCAGCAAAGCAGTGCTTTTGCATTTATGAATGTCAATAAACATAGAGGGGACTCTGCCATGAAAATGAACCATCAGCATTCAAAAATAATAAATAATAATGTCAATCAAAATCCCCGCTGATCTTCTGGCTCATAAACAATGCTAAGTGCTTTTGAACGAACTTAATCCACTCTGCTGCTATATGTCTCATGGACAGACATATGTGGGTCTTTAGAATATTATTTGAAAGAAAACTGATCAAATTTTAAAACCTTTCTAACAGGGACATCAATGTAATATTCTTCAACCATGTAATTTAACTGCATGACCCAGGGGTGCATATTAAAAAGGAAGAAAAATATAACTTTCCATTGAGTTTCTCGCTTAAAAGGTCAGTGACGTGGGGGACTACATTAAGATCCTGAGTTTTCAGCTACTCAAAATGTAGCTGCAGTGGCAGAATTGCCATACTGAAGTTATCCAGTCTGAAAGCAAACTTAATTCTTCCCGATAAAGCATCACTTATGCCTTCGTTATTTCTCAACCAAAATACAGTATATCTCTCTTTTTTTTAGACAGTTAACAGTTATATTGTAAATTCTTTATTTTGTATCTAATTTTCCAAGATGATTAACATGCTAACATTTTCCTCAAAACTAGCTATCAAATTAAACCACATGGAAGCTTAAAAAGTTTGTAAGGGGAATTAAATGTTGCATTAGTAAGCACCATCTGCGAAAAAAGAATCATATAGACAACATGTAGAAGTTGTGACAATCACATACTTCTTATTCCAATGTGTAGAGAGTAATAGTTTTTTATAGCTTTCAATTTCAGTTTCATCACCAAAACACTGTCCGAAATTTCTTCTTACATTTAATAATGTGTGGGGGGCAAAGGCAATATATGTAACCTAAAAATTGTTACCCCCATAATATGCTGAGATAAAAAATTTAAAAAAATTAAAATTGCAAAGAACTGTATAGAAATACTATCACATATAATTCATACTTTACTTAATTTTCAATATTTAACAAAAAAGTATTCAGAAAAATGAGCTAATATGTAATGCTGAGAATTTTAATTCAAATTCATTCACTATATATGTGTGTGTGTGTGTGTATGTGTGAGCATATGTGTGTGTACATAGGTAGGCATACATATATTCCAACTCATCCTGCAAAGGATGTGATGGTGATCAGAATAAATAAAAGTCTAGTTATAAAATAGGATATATATATACACACACACACTACACTATATGTAATACATGCTGCACTATATATGATGTATATATACAATTTTTTTACATGAAATATAACATATATTCATATATACTTTACATATAAATATATATATACCCACTATATATGTGTTTGTACATAAATATTACATAAATTCCATGGTTCATCTCTAGATAATACAAAAAGAAAAATATTTAAATTAATAACAAAATAGGTTTATAATATCTAGACCAGAGAGGACTTACTGAGATGTTTATTTAACACATTTGTTTCATCCACTACATTGTAAGCCCAGATTATTTTGTCCATCACTATGATTCCCAGTATCTGTTGTTCTTTTGGTAAACAGAGGAGTCTCAATAAATTCTTAAGGATACTTTTCTTGAATTTGGGAGGAAAAAAAAACCTAGAACACAGATACCCAGGAAACAAGAGCCTTAAAATTGAACTATACCTTTCACTCAGAGAATTGTGATGGCCAAAGTGTGAGATGGGGAAAGAAACAGTCAGGTATATTGGTTTTTCTTGACCATAAAACACTTCATAGAATTGCTCCAGGAAAAAAGAAAAAGATTTAATTCTTGTCTGAGGTTCCATATAAAAATGTTGGGGCACATGGTGAACAATGCCATAAACAACATTATATCAACAAATTCAGTGACTTTTTTATGCGGTTCCCTTTTTTGTTTATTATTTAAGACAGGATCTAGCCTAACGGCCTCATGCTTGTCAGCTTAAGGAGAGAATCAGAAGCAAACAGGGGAACTTGTAAAACACACTTGGCCCCTTCCAAGAAAATTCTGATCCAGCAGGTCCAGGATGAGGCACAGTATATGTATTTTTAGAAGTCTCATCAGGTAATTGTGATACAAATCCTCTTTTAAAAAACCTGGCCTAATCGCTAAAGTTTTCTTGGGACTATACATAAAATTCAACATTTGTTTGGGGGAATTTATAAGAATAAAGCAAAATATACTTATTTAGCTAAAGACATTTACTGAGAAACCTAAATATACTTATAAATAGTTCGGATAATAACCTTTTCAGTTTTTTCTTATGTTCCTTATAAAAATGAATAATTATAAGAGAATCCTTATATTCAAACATTATGTATCTATATATAATAGAACTTGTTAAAAACTGCTATTTGCCAACTCTTTTCAAATGAATGCAAAATCACAACCTTTAAGATATTTATTCAAGTTTGCAACATTACCAAAAGGGATACCAAATATTTCTGTGTTCAAGTAAAAGTTTGTCTCACTTATGAAAGAATAACTTAAAATTTACTATGGAAACAAATACAATTATTTTATAACAACTTGTTTTTTTTAAATGTGTCTAAAAGGCAGCAACATGAAATATAGACATCTGGATGCTACAAAGTCATAAAGAAACACAGTATTATGCATGATGATTGGTTGCCTAAAAGCTATTATGAAAATAGAGCAATAAAAGAATTGATATGAAAGGCTATGAATCAAGATTACAGACAAAAGGAATTGCTATACAAAATTATTTTTGGAGCACATCAGAATAAGCCAGAGACACTAGTTTCCAAAGAGAGGAATTATGTGATGAATAGGACTGTTAAACATATGATGAAAAATATTTTTGCAATAAAATTTTAATTTTTATTAGTCTTTCTCATTTTTGATTTCTATATAAGTAATACATTCCATAACTATTAGATTTAATTATTAGGGCCATACTTGTACAATTTAAAAGAACAGTTGAAGAAAGAGGAGAAGGAAAAGGAAAAAATAAAAGTAATATCTATATAGATTCATTTCAATATTTGAAACTACATATACATGGAAAGTGTATGTAATTGGAAATTTAAACAAAACACCGTTCACACTGTAGCCCACAACATTAAGTAATATGTCAGATTAATAAGGTGCTGGAATCAATTAAAAGTCATACGGACCCAAACAAGCAAAGCCATAGAGTGATTCTGTGACCTCTACAAAATGCTTTTTCATCTTTCAAGTGACAAGTAACAAGTATGTCAGAGACACTGAAAGAGTGAAGCAGTGTGTTTGGTATATTAGTTCTCAAATTATAAAATGGGTTCTCTAAATTTATTGTCATCAAAGATGATGAAATTTAGAATAAAAGAGAAAAAGAGTTATATCTAAGGTGATGATCTGAAAACTTTTTCTGTAATGCAGAAGATAATAAATATTAGAGTTTGCGGCACATACATTCTCTGCCATATGTAAACAGTGGTTGTTTCCAAATAATAATTTATTTATAGGCACTGTGATTTAAATTATATTTAAATTTTATGAATCACAACATGTTCTTCTTTTGATTTTTTTTTCAATCATTTAAAAATAGAAAACCATCCTTAGCTCAGGAGCTGGACTATAACAGGCAGGTAGTTGTTTGCCACCCCGACCTAAGGAACCCAAAATGGCAAGGCTAACATTCAAGGCCTTCTACAAAGAGTGTCTAGGACACTTTGTCTATTCAAGGACATATCACCTTCTGTACTTCCTTCTCATATAACTTTGTCATTTCTCTTATTGAAATCGTTTAGAGATTATTAACTTCTTTATAAGTGTTTCCATAATCCTCTATGTAATAATAACACTTGTTATATTAAGAGCTAACTACAAAGGAGTTTTATACAATATTTAACATTAATTTTTAAGAAGTACAAGCTTAGTATTTGTTTTGGTGAATATCTGTGTACCTCCCAAAATTTATATGTTGAAATCCTAACTCCCAGGGGATATCATTAAAAGTGGAAGCATATGTGGGTGATTAGATATTGAGTGTGAAGTCCTCATGAATGGTATTAGCACCCTTATAAATGGGACCTCAGAGAGCTCCCTCACCCCTTCTGCCATGTGAGGACACAGTGAAAATACAGCCATCTTATAAACTAGGGAGAGGGCCCTCACCAGAAACAAAATCTGCATTGATTTTGGACTTCTCTGCCTCTAAAACTGTGAGAAATAAATGTTTGTTGTTTAAACGCTTAGTGTATGATATTTTTGTTATAGCAACCCAAATGTAGTAAGACAGTATTATCAACTGATGTGAAAACTAAATAGCCAGTAGATCTAGTGGAAGTTCAAAAGGTCCGTGTTTAAGAGTCAGAAATGCAATGTGAACTTATGGCCATGTATGTCCACCACCCATTCCATTTCTGTTTCAACAAGCACACATTCTTCAAGCTCTAAAGGCAACTAGGACCTCATACTGTATTATATTATCACATCTAGGTACTTGCCTACATCATCAATCTCATAGGGTTGTTGTAAATTATTTAGAAATGTCTAGCACCTAAAATAGTGATGGACATAGAGTAATCACTGTATAATATTTGCTGAGTTACTATTACACTGTTATTATTAGTACCATTTTTGCCTCCTAGATTATGAGCAAATGGAAAGTAAATGCTATGTCTTTCTCATCTATGGTTCCTCTCTGGCACCTAAGTCTATGTCTTTGGCAAAGTCAGTTGATAATATTGATTGCTGAATTTAAAAAAAAAATGACTATCACAAATAGAGAAGTCTCAGTAGTGCCCCCTGCCAGTTTTAGCTTTTTCAATACTAAAGCCTAAGTTAAAAAGATCTTGAATTCATTTAAGAAAATCATTGCACTGAACTTTTTTTTTTTTTTTAATATAGCTTTCTGGTCTGTAGCCAAATATACTCTCATTAAGCTCAATGACGACCTTTTAGATTTCGCACCTTTGGCCAATGTTGTGGTTAATGTCTCAGGAATTGATCCAAGTTGAAACTTTCTGGAAATTTTCTATTCTATTTTTTCTAACCGTACCATGATACCATCAGGGCTGGTTTGCGTGTGTTTGTGTGTGTGTGTGTGTGTGTGTGTGTGTGCATGTCTACATATTTAATGTCTTATATTTAATGTTGACTTTGTTCAAAAGTTCTATGACTGTCATCTTTAAAAGCATTTTTTTCCTCTGGAGAATCTAGCTGTTTTTATAGATCAAAGCATATTCTGCAACTTTCAATACTCTCCCAATTTCTTGATCAAATAAGTATAAATCTTACTTTTCTGCTAATTTAGTGTGTTTAAATTAGACCATACCTGTGGAAAAAATAACCCTCAATTATAAATTTCCCTTTATTATAATTTTACTCTAAATAAATCTACTACCTAGAACCTTAAAAGTGACCTACCACCTCGGATACGATATCACGGCAAGAATAATTCTATACATTTAAATACAATGGTGAGTTTTAAAGTTATTCCTCACATACTTTCCAAAAACAAAACACATCATCTTTATTATTCACAACTTATTACTGTCCTTATTTTCTTCTTTCCCTGGGTCATTACCAAGAAGGCCTTACTGTTTCCCCAGCTTGAGTAAATTTAGACAGGTTTCTTCCTGACTTTAGGCTTCTGACCTCTCTTTTCTTAGAGCATTTACTTTAGAAAACTTGTAATTGTAAATCCTTTCTCTGCCCCTTTGAGATGTGAATCTTTTTAAAAGCCTCTTGGCATTTTTACAACCCAGGAGGGTCTTCCTCAAGGGCTCAGGAGCCATCCCTTTGAAATGTAATCATTAGGGAAGACAGAGCCTCTATATCCCAGTTTCTGTGGGAGGATAGGAGCCTAACTTCAGCAGGAGCCTTGATCCAAGTTGTAAAACTATCTCCTGTCATGAAGACACAACAAAATTTATTTTTCCATTGGATAAAACCAATTATCAAACACAGATGGCCTACAATACCCCTTGCCTCATCCCAGCTTTTAAAAACTCTCCAGCCCTTTGCTTTAGCCAAGTTGCATTTAGACTGAGTCTGGTTTACAATAACAGCCTTGAATAGATTCTTCCTTTACCTGTTGAGCTTTCTCCAGTATAATTTTTGATTTGAGAGCTGCAAGTGATTTTAGTAGCTATGTTTGTATATTTATATATAGTAGTCTTTGTCTTGAAATTTTTGTGAATCATAAAACTATATCCAGATTTTGGCAAGAAATTATTTTTTATAGAGAAGAACATAGTGAAAAATAATATATGAAAAATAAGTTCTATATTCTATTTAGATGCAGCCTGTTGGTACAGTAGAGATCTATGGATAAAGGGGGAGAAACGCTCAGGAAGTCTTGTCAGCTCTGTGTGTCCTCTGCAGGGGTATTAACTCTTTCATAACTGTCTAACTACCCTAGACTTTGAGATTCATATAATAAGACCCCCAAATTTATTAATTTTACACATCTACAGTAGATAACAATTATCTTGAATATAATAGAGGTTCACTGATTTCCGAATGAAGAAAGAAAAAAAAATCTAAGGACACAGAAATCTTTTGAGAAAATAGCACTGTAAGTGTAAGCAAATTTAGAATTACCAAAAGAGATCACTGAGTGTCTTTATGTTCATTTTATAGTTCTATGACAGCCATTACTTTAATTTTTCAAAATTATACTTTAGCACAGCTATCAGGACAGTACATGAGCAGACATTCATATTTTACAAAAAGACTATTGACAATGCATTGAAAGTGCCTGGTGTTCTAAAGATAAATTGAAACAAAGATACTATGAATAATTTCAGGAACAGTTTATATCTAAAAACATTAATTTATACCAAGACATTAGGAATAAAATAAGAATGTAAATATCACGAGTTATTATTTACAACATCTAGCTACATGAGTTTCCTCCAACTTCCATAAATACTTAATGTTTTAACCTAAATATAATGAGCCAAGCCCTGAATATTAAAAAAATATAATAATTAAAGTGTGTATTCTAACAGGCTATATCCATTTTGCAACAATTCTTTTTCTATATCTGTAACCACCAACTAAATGCATAACACATTTCAGATTCTGAGTTGGGCTTATCTACAGGTAGCATAAACTGCTCAATGTATTTCTCATTAACAGTACATATTTTTATAGTCCTTACCATGTGCAGTTATTATTCTAGAAGTTTCACCATATTAACTCATAAGATTTTCATAACTCATCAATTTTCACAACTTATTATATAATACAGGTTTTGACAGATCTTTTAGATATATATGATAACAGAGTCAAGGAGAGTTTTGAGTTTCTTGCTCATAATCACACAGATAGTAACCTTGGTATTGTTACTGTAGCATCTGAGCTCCCACAGATAAATAAAAATATCAGAATAAACTGGAAACATGAAGTGGATAATCTAAAAAAAAAGGAGTAGAAGGAAATGACAGAATGATGAGAAAAGAAGAAATTAGGACAATCCCTATAAATTTGATGTAGAAACAAGCAGTCTATGGTAGAGTGATGAGTTCAAGAGAGAGGAAAGTTGAATGCTGTTCTTATCAAAATGTCCACTGCCATGCTATATTTTTTAAATTGAGCACAGAATGCCTGGCTCAGCCTATCCGGGTTCTTATCCACACTAAGTTAATGATTGTCTTTCTTTCTCTCTTTTGTTCTGTTGCCTGGACCAGCTTTTACCCCCACAGACATATTTCACTTTGACTTCTGCATTGACTTCCTACAGCTATGAATTGCCACAAACCCAGTGGCTTTAAAAAACATGGATTTATTATTTTACTGTTTTGGATGTCAAAAGTCTAAATCAAGGTGTTGACAGGGCCACATTCTTTCTGGAGGCTGTAGGGGAGAATCGTTCCAGTTTCTAGAGATTGCATGTATACTTAGCTCACAGCCCCTTCCTCCATCTTCAAAGCGTTATCCAGCCTCTAAGTTATGCATCTCCACTTTCTAACTCTGACTCATTCTGCACCCCTCTCTGAAGGATGCTTGTGATTATACTGAGTCCAATCAGACGATTCAGGATAATGTCCCCATTAAGCTCCTTAACTTCATCATATTTGCAAAATGCCTTTTACCATGCAAAGTAAAATATTTATAGATTCTGTGGATATCTTTGTGGGAAGGGCACTATTGTGTATACCACAACCTCCTACTGTGAATTTAGGTAGTCTGCTTTGATTTTATATGCATAAAGTAGAAAAAAAGCCTTGCAAATGACGTTTCTGCCCAACATCTAAAACCTGGTTGACATTATAGCTCAGGCCAATTCCCTTAGTCTGTCAAGGTCTGTATTTTCCAGCATGCACTACAGACAACACTCAATGACTGCCATAGAGGATCTCACACATTGTCTGGGAAGCTGAGTCCATATTATGACCCAAAGACAACTTAGCATATGTTTACCTGGTAAACTTCATCAAACAGTGGCAAATATTGACTGATCTTGATCAATACAATTACTTTGTAAGTAAGGCTAATATAGGAGAGAAGATAAGATGATAGTGGAAGTTAGCAGACCTGAGTTTCAGTATTGCCTTTGCTATTTCATGTAAGCTTAACCTGAAGGTTATTTAGTCTCTCTGGAGCAGAGCTGGGGCTCAAAATATTTTTTTTTTTTTACTTCCCCTTTGTCTACAATACATTATTACTTCCCTCTTCTCATGGATTTTTCTCCTTACTCCTTGAATCTGGGCTGTTCTGTCTCTTGCTTTGATCAATATAAAGTGACAAAAATAATGCTGTGTCAATTCCGGATATCAGCTTCAAGAGACCATACAGTTTCTGTTCTTGCCATTCTTAGAATAGGCCCAGGTTAGCTACTGAATGATGAGAGAGGCACATGTCAGGCCCCTCTTGTCCCAACAGACAAGAACACCTTTGCAGAGGCAGAGCCACCAAGCTGACCAGAAGCTGACCACTGATGCATGTGTGAGCCCACTTAAGATCAGCAGAAAAAATAACCCTGCTGAGTCCCAGCCAAATTGCTGATCTACAAAATCATGAACTGAAGGAATGTGGTGTTTTAAAGAATCAGGCTTTGGGGTGATTTATTAAGCAACAGTACTTAGTTGATACAACCATGGAGAGGAGGCGGATGAGAGTTGGTGACTTCAGTTTTTGATAGGTGATGGCAGCATATCTGGGAAAATGACCTTAAATGACCAAGTGACAAAAAATGACTTAAAATGACAAAATTGCATAGTGGGGAGACATCAGATTTAGACATGGGAATTTCTTTGAACTCAGCAAAAGCTCTAGTCCCATGACTATTCTAACCTTTTCCTTATCTGTTATGTCCTGTCTTTATTACCCAACATAGATTTCAGGATCCATCAATTGTCTTTTCTATTAATAATATATGCAAGTCCTTTATCTAAATATGAATTTTTATTTATTCACTTTGTTGAAACGGTTATTTTTAACCCTCTTACAATAGCTTAATTCTGGAAGAAAAAAATGATTTTCTTTCTCTGAGTCTTTCTCTGCCATGCTAACTTAGATTTTTCAGTTTCATCAAGAAATGTCCAAAGCCACCTTTCTATCACTTTATATAAATGCTCCATGCATGTTCTTAATAGTCCCTTTAATTTCCGTTGTCATGCATGTGCTTCTGACTCCTAGACCTAAATTTGTACCCTAGACCTTTTCTTTGAGCTACAAACCTTTATTCATGACCTCCTAGACATATTTACCTGGATTTAGAGCTGCTTCAAACAACATGTTTCAAGCAGCACTAATCATCTCCACGCCCTTATTCTCCAAGGAACAACACAATTATTCAGCTGGTTACTCAAACTAGAAACACTGGTTTTGTCTTTAAATTCTCCCTCTGACCTTCTTTATACAATCACTAAATTCTCTCACATCTATTTCTTAAATTTCTCTTTCTTGGAATCCTAGAGATTGACCCTGACTTAGGCATCAACACACTATGGAAAAACCGTGACTCGTACTCGCAAAATAAATTTCATGATGAACTCAGTGGAAAACATCTTAGGCATGCACATATCTGAGAACATTTGTATGATAACTAGCAAAATCAGCAAAAATCGAGATGCTACTAAGTGAATAGAGTTTTATTCTCTTCTGAGCAGGTCAAACGTGTTGACATTTGAGTTAGTATTAACTTTCTGCAAAGAATGTTGATTTCCTATTTTTTTATAAAACCCTAAATTCATCTCTAATCTTGACTACTCAAATATAGGTTAAGTGTTTAATAAGCAGATAATAAGCCTATATATATGAACACACATGCATAATGATTAAAATGATGTGAGAATACACTTATATATACACTATAACAGTGACTTGAATAAAGTGGAAAATAGAATCTGAAATCCAGAAGTTCACCAAATTAGAGTAAGTATATCAATCTTTTCATATCTCAACCTTAAAACTAAAATCATCCAAACTTTATACCTTTTCACAAATGAGAGCAATATCTTTGCTCCATTTGGAGAAATATGCATTCTTAACAACAAAAGTAATTGAATAAGATCCGTGGAAAAAATTAATGAAAGGAAGAAAAATAAATTAGAAATGTTGGTTTGATTTTCTTCCACCACATGTCAGCAACATTTACAAAATACTGTAATATACTTGACTGTGGGAATTAGTCCTTCATTATTGCAAATAGTAGGCAAAGTACACATTTCAATACAAGATAGCAAACCTCAGATCTGACAAATCTGTGAAACTTGACAGTTGAAAGGACACTGTACTTTCTAACTCTTCCTTACTCATGGAAGGAGGCAGGTAGCTAATGCTACCTGAATGGAGGCAGGTAGCATTATCAACACCTCCACATAATGCTCTATTATTTTGACTTCATTCAGCCTCTTTTAGGGTGGACACAGTGTGAAGATATAGGCCACAAAAGAAGCCTTCCACATGCCGGAGACTATATACATAGTTATTCTTCACAGGAAATGTATTCTGAAAATGCTCATTTTTAATTGTACAGTAACTCCATAGTAATGTATTTTATAGAAGGAAAATTCCATATTCAATCCCAACTGAGGACTTACATTGAAAATTATAGTACTTTACAGGAAGGACTGCCATATCTCAAAGGAAAAATAAAAAAACCTAAAGTTCCTAAATTATAAATTATGATACTGAAATGTAAAAAGAAAGAATTCAAGGTGGAATGAAAAATAGTTTTCATTCACATGGGATAGTCTTCATGTTTACACTTTGTGAATTTTGAAGCCCTCTGTAACTGGTTATAAAAGTTATTATAGAAGCCTCCACAAATGGTCAAGAGATAGCACATACATTAACTGTTTAACACTGCAGTTTCATCATCATTTGCAAAATATTTAAACTATATAATCATGTTTATTCTTAATGTATAGAAAGGATGATTAAATCATAGAAAAAATTCTATGGCTATATTTATATAAATCTTTAGCTTTGTAGATTCTGCACATTTTTTCATACTAAATAAACATTTTCTGTATACAATATTGGGATAATAATGCATAATCAAAGGTAATCTTTCAAAATTCTCTATGTATTTTTCTTTTTCCAACATATCTTTAAAAAAAGATTATTTTTCTGTTTTTCTCTCCCTATTCCTAAATTTACCCTATGCCAAGTTTAGCACTTGTAAATGTTTTAAAATATGATAATAATTTTCTCAGAACAAAATAAATCTCATTATACCTATAATGGTACATTGTTTATAAAAAGGATGTGGACTAAAGTTTCGCTGTATTATAGAGAAGAGAGAAAATCAGTTCAACTGATTATCAAGCATGGTCCATCCCCAGGTACAAAATAATCTAATTCAATGGAAATGACTCTATTGACTCTAAATGGAAACATTGAAACTTTATTATCTAAATGTGAAGTAATATTTAGACACTGAGAACCATCAGAACAAATAAATGTATTACTTTAACAAAAACCTTGTCAACATCCTGTTAATAAGTGGCTATAAATGTTTTCCTATGTCTCAGAGGGACTGAAAGAGTTTCCAACAAATTGTTCATTTTGGTGGATTGCCCATAGAATTCTACTGTTTATCTCAGTGAAAATTTAAAACTGTTTTGGGAATAACGGAAGGAGGCCTCATTTGTCTTCTTTCAGAATTTCTGAGTTTTAGTCTTGTGACTCAGATTCAAAATCTGTTCATAATTTCACAGATGATTTTCCTATTTCCTGGTACAGGAAGAACACTGAAATTAAGGGACTCATATATTATTTTGCAGACTCCACTTGCTGTGAAGAGCCTCTGGGAAAGTTTTATTTAGGGCATAATGTGGGCTCCAAGTTTACTGAAATCTTAGTAAGTAGAATTGAAAATCAAAATCCTGCCCTTTTGGGGCCAGAAACAGTTATTAGTTCAAACTGAGAAAATCTTTTTTTTCTTTCTTTTTTTTTTTTAATAGCTGGTCCCCAGCCAGAATGAGAAAAGTCTTAAGAAAAGAATTCCTTCATTCTGAGAGAACCACTCTAAATAAGCTTTAGTTACGAAAATATAAGCAAACACTCTTTTCTGAAATTGAGTATAGTGACACTGTTGGCTTCATGATGGAAAGACACTTGGATTTGGGAGTAAAAACAGCCTTTGTTAGGCCAACAGGCCACATTGCTTTAAGATGCAAAGTTTTAGCGATCTGAAAGAGAGGAATAGATATTCCTTATACAACTCCTAGTGGGTTGGAGCTTCTACGGTTAGATTAAGTCTAGAAGCTCACGAAAATGTTTTCACAAAGTGAATATAGTGAAACTGTTGACTTTTAATTTATTTTTGTAATGTTCATTAATGAAAGTTCTCACTAATATTGACAAAATAATTTTAATGAATTAATTTAGAATTTCTACATATATAATCTCATTATTTTGTAATAATTATTTCACTGCTTTCTTTCAATTGATGGCATCACTATGTCTTATTCCCTTAATATATGGTAAATTCTTTTAATACTAGTCATAATAATAAAAGCAGTGTTGAGTTGTAAACAGCAATTAAAAAAAAAGATTTAAAAATTAAGAAGCTAGAAGCAGGTCGTGAGCTAAGCAGCTGTTAAGGAGTGAAGCAATGATAACCAATCGTAGGATAATGCTAAAGGGAAAAGAAAACATACAGCCAAGAGCTATCATGGATCAGGAAGGAGCAAGAAAAGAAATTAAAGATGACTTTGAGCCTTTAAACAGAAAAAAAGAGAAAGAGAGAGCAAAAGAGAGAAGGAAAGGAAAGGAGGAAGGAAGAAAAGAAAGAAAGAAAGATGAATTTATTTGACTGTAACCAGGAAAGTGATAATATTTTAAATAAAAATTGATACCCATTAAAATATAGTCCTTTGAAAAGAAGTAAAATGCTTGAAATGAGTTAGAATTATCACAGATAGTTCCATGAATAAATGTTGACGAGAAATTGACAAATATTTTTAATTTTCTACTCATAGTCTATTTTATTGGGCTGTACCTAAAATACCATATAATGTTTGTTATTTGTAATCCATTCTTATTTGCAAAACACCATACACATATGTTCCTATTTACTAGCATCAACCTTGTGATGGAGGCATTAATAGCCCCTTCACCTGCGTTGCCTCCGTTGGTGGGTGCCCTCAGTCCCTTCCACATTATTCTCCATTGAAATTGCCCTGGTTCTGCTTTCCCGAACTTAACCCGTATCTCACACAGTGACATCTTTGTACGGGTGGCTGCTTCCATGAGAAAATGCCCCCTTTTCCTTGTCTCCCTGAGGAACAGTGTTATTATCCACTGTTCAACTGCTTTCCCAGGCCATGTTCAGACCCTTGAGAGGCTTGGATAGGAGTGACCAGTTAGCTGGAAGATGAGGTCTGAGCTCTCTTGGACACTTCTACGGAGCCTTGGATATTTACCCAAATCCTTGTGGCCACAGCTAAATCTACAAAAAAAAAAAATCACAGTATTCGTGGAACCGAGACATCGATATTATATTATTAGGACAGCTCGTATCATTGAAGTTACACACACACACACTCACATTCCTTTCCTTGAAAAACAAGCAGCCAAAATATTGTTTGTACAGACATTATGCCTCCTCTGTTTACTATTCAGTTTAAAAATAAAGGAGAGACTGGGCGTGGTGGCTCACGCCTGTAATCCTAGCACTTTGGGAGGCCAAGGCTGGTGGATCGCTCAAGGTCAGGAGTTCGAGACCAGCCTGAGCAAGAGCGAGACCCCGTCTCTACTAAAAAATAGAAAAAAATGATCTGGACAACTAAAAATATATATATATAGAGAAAAAATTAGCCGGGCATGGTGGCGCATGCTTGTAGTCTCAGCTACTCGGGAGGCTGAGGCAGAAGGATCGCTTGAGCCCGGGAGTCTGAAGTTGCTGTGAGCTAGGCTGACACCATGGCACTCACTCTAGCCCAGGCAACAAAACAAGACTCTGTCTCAAAAAAAAAATAAATAAACAAACTAAAAAAAATGAAGGAGAGCTATTTTACAGACTTGGAAGAGGATTAAGGGGGCAGGGAAGCAGAGCACAGGAGAGTCACATAGGTAGGGAGAAGGTTGAAGAGCTAGAAGAATGTTTCTGTTGCTTCCAGTAATTAAAAGTAGTTTATTGACTACTCTAAATCTTTGAATGTGTGTAACTGGGGAATAGTAGAATATGTATCTGGCAAATACCAGTCTGAATAACTCTAGGGGTCCAGTAGTTCTTTGAAGGCTATAGAAGCAGTTGGAATATGAGACTTATTTGGGTTTTTTAAATAAGAGAAGGCCAGGTTTACTCTAAAATTTAGTACGAAAAATAATAGTGTTCATCTAGTTTGCATACAAGGCTTTTGGTTGATTTTAGGTTTTGACTAGTGACATGACTCAAGGAAGAAACATATTCATCTCTCCATATAGGACTTTAAAACAGCATAGAAGCTGCACATAAGCTATACATTACATTTTTCAATGAATTAATAAAATAATTACTAAGAAATGGTAGTGTTTCATCCAAAAAACATACGAATATACAATTGACCTTTGAACAATGCAGGGGATAGGGGAATCACCCTCCCTCACAGTTAAAAATCTGTATATAACTTTTGACTCCCTCAAAACTTACTACTAATACCTTACTGTTGATTAGAAGCCTGACTGATAACATAAACAGTTAACACATAAATAGACTATTATCCACGCATTTATGATATACCTAACTTTTTCTTAATTTTTTTGATATTTCTAGGTGATACAATTTGCAAGTTTTTTCAAACTGCTGCAAATCTCCAAAAAATTGTCCAGTTTATTTATTGAAAAAAATCCACGTGTAAGTGGACCTGCACAGTCCAAACCCATGTTTTTCAACCATCAATTGTATAATACTATAAACAATTTTTATACATGAAAGAAACTCTGTAATCAGTAAGTGTAAACTAGAAAAAAGTAAATGTACCATTTTTACTATTTTAATCAATTTTTATAGGAATTATCCATTTATGCTTGTTTATTTCAATATAAGTGAGCATTCTGAATTGGACTGCTCAAGTACTGAAACCTATGGGCACACAATGCAAAACTGTAACTTTTAAAATTGAGTTTGGGGTAGAGGGAGCTTTAGAAATAAAAAAATAAACTGATAAATAGCAGGTAATTCCCTCAGTATCTATTACTTACTCAGAACTTTGTGCAGTAAAAAGGGGGTAGGAGAAATTTTGAAGTAACATTTGCTAATCCTAGAGATTGTTAGCATAAAGAAAACTGTGAGATTTTATTGCCACTTATTTCCATGATAATAATATCTGCACTTTATAAGCACTGTAGGTATTTATTTAATTTTACCTATTTCAAATAGAAAAGTTTCAAATATACTGTCTTAATACACATGTATCCTATGATGATGAGTTAATGATCATTGAAATTTTGCAGAACTATCCTGCTTAGGCTCACGTCATCTGCTGCTGTAGACTCTTTTGCTTTTAGTATCTAATGGTTCAGGCCCAATATGGTAAATATACCCTCCACAGTAAGATGAAATTTAAAAGTCAGGTCAATTTTACGCATTAGCAAACTGAAAGCAAGTTTGAGCAACTGTCTTTAAAAGTAATAAGTTATGACTAATTTCTTAGTTTAAATTATTGTTCTTATAAACAGTATATTTTACTAAGCTCAAAAAGTTATAGAAAATCACATTAACATTCAATACTTGAACTTTCTAGGGATGTCTTTAAAATCCCTGCATTTAAACTAAATGTAATTTTTTGACTGTTGATAATTAGATAGTCTGTTTGGTTCTCCATTGTATAATAATTCAGAATGAACAAGAATTGCTTTGTTAAATATTGAAATTTTTATTGCTTATTTACAACTCATCAGTAAAATTATGAAATTTTCCACCATCATTGTTTTTTAAGGTTCTCCTATACACTATGTGTGCTTAATTATTCCAAAACATCATTGACATTATATAAGAAAACAAAAAATTAGACACTATTTATATATTGGAAGCCACCAGAAAAAATAAAATTTATTTTTAATTGCTAAGAATCTCAACTAAAAATAATGCAATTTCAATATTATATTCAGCAAAATAAAGTATTAAAACATTTAGCTAACTTTTCATATAATATCTTTAATAATAATTATTGAGTATTTATTAGGTACAAAGCATTATTCAGATTGCTATACATGAGGAGAGAATCTCTAGTATTAAAAATAAAAATTCATCTGGGTAATGGACACACATAACTTTGACTTAAACTGTACAAATGTAAATCATGTAACTAAAACATATATACCTTCATAATATTCTGAAATAAAAAAATAAAAATAAAAGTAAACACAAATGAAAAAATAAAAATTCTATTAATCTAAATGTTTAAAGAATTTTGAATGTGTTTTAATCTTAATTTATTAGATAGGAGATGATGTCTTTTTTAATACTCAAAAGAGCTTCAACAATGCATTAAATTCAAGCCCACTGAATGACATTTCTGTGACTTATTTCTGCATTTGGATACAGTTTTCATCCCCCAAAATAGCGTAGATTATAAACAAATGTTAATGATATTTATTTAGGTTTGGTCTTTTAGTAACACTTTATACATTAAATAATATTTTAATTGTAACAATACCTAATGCATATTATATAATATTGAAAAACAGTGAAAGTCAGACTTAGAAATAATACTACTAATATTTCTATATTTTTCTTGCAAAAATATACATTATTCAGTATAAATGTAATTTTCATAATATTTGAAACAGGGATTATAAAATATTGGATACTGCTTTGTTTATATAACGTTTTATATAAGCATTTGCCCTATGACATAGTCCAGATATTTGTCCCTTCTAAATCTCATCTTGAAATTTGATCCCCATGTTGGAGGTGGGGCCTAATGGGAGGTGTTTGGATTATGGGGGTGGAATCCTCATGAGTGGCTTGGTGCCATCCTTCTGGTAACGAGTGAGTTCGTACTCTATTATTTTCTGTAAGATCTAGTTGTTTAAAAAGGCTGACACCTCCTCCCTCTCTCACCATGTGACACACCTGCTCTCCCTTCTCCTTCACCTTGATTAGAGGCTTCCTTAAGTCCTCACCAGAAGCAGATTCTGGTGCCAGGTTTCTTATACAGCCTGCGGAACTATGGGCCAAATAAACCAATTTTCTTTATAAATTACCCAGCCTCAGGTATTTCCTTTACAGATACACAAAACGGACTAAAACTCCATATTACTTATTATGCTAAGACAACATCAATACATTACTTCACTGATGTACAAAGATTCCTTAATATGGCAATATTATAAATGACCATTTCCTTCATTGTTGGGCATTTGTATAATGTTTCCATATTTTCACTATACTACTAATAAAAAAGCCTGGCAGATATTAATCACAACCTACAACAGCAATAATGACTATTTGTGTTGTTTTATACTGTTATAAGTTAAAATTAAATTATTAAATTTCTCTGTGCAATTTTTTCTGATTTTTATGCTTTCAAATTAAATAATTTTTAATCTAGAGTCTTTTTATGATTCCTTTTTTGACAATTTGTTTTCTAAAACTTCTAGAAATCATATGAAATTAAGGATAACATTTTTATTTTTCTATTACTGAATCAAATATCTCATATCAAATATAAATTTTTCAATGATTTATGCCATCATGATAGTACATAAAACA
The DNA here is from genome assembly GCA_963575035.1 of Avahi laniger. Lineage (NCBI taxonomy): Eukaryota > Metazoa > Chordata > Mammalia > Primates > Indriidae > Avahi > Avahi laniger. The sequence continues at coordinate 111,638 of CAUYSK010043310.1, forward strand.
TGTGTTCAATAAAAATAGTTTCAATATGTATTAAAAATTCCTGAACATGAACAGATTGATTTCAGATGAATCTTTGAAATCTTTGAGCAGCAGTGTAACTTCTTTTGCATTCTTTTTATTTTAGACAACAAAACAAAACATTTTACCAACAGTTGGCCCATCCTAGTTATTAAAACTTTTATACACAGATTGTCACCAGCTGAGCTAAAACATCAGCTGTCCACTGGAAATAATTGCAGAAATGTTTTGTCCATTGGCCTGAAATCAAACATATGTTTTCCTATAACAACTAAAATATACCTTTCTTTATTGATATGTGTTAATTATCGAAGAGTGTTAATTACAGAGTTATACACCTGGATTGTCAGACTGAAAAAAATTTCAATATCTTGAGAGGTAGGGACTTTGAAATATTTTTAATGTTTTAAATATTCGATATAATATTCTGGAATAATGCCTTTGACTTATTTTTAATTGCATATTTGTCAACGGCCATGTCTATACATTGAGAAGAGAGTAAAGAGCTCATTTTCCCCCATAACTATCAGTGTTGAAAACTAATTTACATACACCACAGCAAATAATCTTTAGTTTGGATTGTACTGACTTTTTATCTCCTTGGCACTTTTACTTAAGGAATTATTATGGGTTCTACAACTTTTCATGCTCTTGTGTGGAATCTTCAAGTCCTTCAATTACTATAAATTTTAAAAAGGAATAATTGGTAATGTAGCAAAGCTTGAATATTTTGGCTTTTACTTCTAATTTTATCTGTATTATTTTCATGTATGCCGAAAATAATAGTGTCCATTTAGCTTGCATACAAAGGCTTGTGGTTGATTTTAGGGTTTCATTAGTGGAATAGTAAAGGAAGAAACATATTCAGCTCTCCAAACAGGTCTTTAAAACAGCACATTTGCCAGTGTACCTTATTGTTATCATGGTATAGATAACAGCTGTGAGTTTCTTAGAGAAAGAATAGAATTGATGGGATGTTATTATAAATGTCATTCAAGGTTTGTTAAAATCCTGACACCTAAAAATAAATGCATCGTTTATCTTATTAAAATTAAAATAGCAATGACTCCATATGGCCATTCAGTTTGTCTAGTATATTCTTCCATAAAGCAGACATGACTTCTCAGTGATATGTGATACTGCCCTCATAGAAAATAAAAAAGGAAATAGAGAAAACATTACCTTTTGTATGGTAATGATTCCTTCCTGTGTATCTTTGTCAACAGAAATCTTGAAAATCCCTAATCCATCACCATCTACAATTTTGTATTCCATTTCAGCATTAGCTCCAATATCTGCATCAGCAGCTTTAATTCTGGCCACAACTGAGGCCACAGGCAATGATTCAGGGACGTTATATTGGTAAGACCCTGTGAAATTCAAAACAAGAAATGAACAAAACCTTATACCAAGCTAACCAATAAAAATTAACATTTGGTTATTTTGCATCATGTTTCTTTAACTTGTTTTAATTTTTTAATAATAAGATGCTAAGGCAATGTGAAACAAAAGATACTTTTCATGTAGCCTTAAGAATTTCGATGAGAATGATTAGATAATGATCACTATGTGATAGCAGAAATAGATGGTCTGAGTAAAGGTAAGAGAAAAATCTCTTATTCTATTCTTGAATTTCTAGTGGTGAGAAATATGTTACCTTTCATAATAAAAATAAACTTAAAATAATTACAAATATAATCCATATACAATTATTAAATATAATTAAATATTACAATTAAATATTAAGAAATAAAAATAGAATAGATTGGGCTTCAAATAGGCAAATACAAGCCTAAATGGTTTTGATAACTTAATGTTGGAATTTACTTAGTATTTTTCACTAAGAAAATTACAGAAAAGTAGATAAGAAAGTTTGTGAAAGACAATATAAGTCGTCTTTTAGCTCATAAATTTAACAAGAATAAGAGTTATTTTTGTGGGTTATATATTGAAATGATTTGGGACACAATCATGCAAAGCGTAGGCAATAATATTTGAACAGCAAGAAAAAGAGAAGTAAAAAAGAAAGAATAACTTTTAAAAACTTTTGTTTAACTTTTGTAATAACTTCTTTTCACTGTCCCTCAACTAAAAAAAAAAATATGTCGTGAAGAAGAAATACATGAGTTATCACTCAAAAACTGGAAAACGGCTCAGCACACTCTGTTCTTTCGCCATTTTTCTTTAATCATTTACTTTTTCCTGCCTCCTGTGTCTCCTTCCATTTCCTTTTAGTTGTTAAATTGTGACACTTTTGTACCTTCTTGTGAAGGAAAAGTAAGGATTTTCTTTGAGAAGAATATAGAAAGGAAAATGTATCCATATAAAGGGACTGTGTTTAGGCTGAGACTTGTTTACAATTTTCTAAAGTTTGTGAATAGTTACTTTTAAAAATAAATGCTTACAATATATGCTTATTACTTTTTAGTGACTGCTTTCACACATCTAGAAGAGTCCTTGGAAAAGTACAAAAATTCCAAGGTTAGAATAGTAATTTAATGGTAGAGAAAATCCCAGAAAAAACGAAAAACTCAGTGATATATCCTTGGCTTTCTTCACTTTAATAAGTAGGACGGTATCTAATAGAAAACCTGTATTCTATCTTATCAAAGCATGACAACTGAAACTACTAAAATTCTATGTATCAATTCTTATCATTCCAAGCTTAAACAGAAAAGAAGCACTTAATTTTATTATGAGTCCAGGGTAATTACATTATTACTTTTTAAATTCTAAAATCCCTCCTGCTTCTCCATGACAAGCATCAAAATCACAATTGAAGATAGGCTCAATTTTTTAAAAATGCTAAACTCGGTGTCACTTTTTAAAAAAATATTTCCAGGATGTATTGAAATGTTCATTGTCTTGTCTAATAACATAAATATTAAAAATATGCAAAATGAAACTGAAAATTCTAAAGAGCAGTATTGGAAGGAAAAAATAGTGGCACTCATATTTGCTTAGAAAGCTTCCTTATTTAATATAATTTACCTCTAAGTTTTGTTGGTAGGAGGCTTAGTTTCCTATTTCTACTGGACAGGCATTTTAGTGACATTGTACAGATGTTGTAGTCTGTACAATCTCTTCATTTTCTTGAGCATTCTAAAGAAATACCACATACACTTAGAAATAAAAAAAAAAAGCAACTACAAAGAGAAGGAGATGAAATGCTTTTTACAAACAGGACACTTCTACCTTTTTAACTTTTTCTTGGTTAAGTCAAAAGCCACTTTAGTCAAAGAAGCTGAATTGAGGGCATGTGATTTTCTGGTTCCTAAGATTGATTTCTTTTAAAACAATGAATGTTTGCACAAGAAAGATGTGGTAGAATTGCTAAAGGAATGTTCAGTGCTCATGAACTAATATAAAAAAGTGTAGAATGAAAAACATGAAAATTTTTATTCTGTTTTTAATCTACAAAAATAAAGCAATATTTGTACTGTGTAGAATTGATAAATTGAATATTTTATAGAATTGATTCATTAAGAATTTGAATATTATTAATTGGCCACAACCCTATGATTTACAGAAAGTATAAAGAGAATAAGTCTTAGAAAAAAAGACTACATAAACATAATTGTCTAGTGTTCAAAATGTGAATAAAAGAAAAATTATATTTAAGATAAAGTAATACAAATATATGATGGCTTCTATTTCTTTTCAATACTCTTATAATCCATATTACTAAAGTAAAATTATGCCCATGACTTTGTAATTATGCAATTTTGGAAAAATGCAGTAAGAGAATTATTTGCTTTAGAAATATTAGAAAAAATTCCTTTTAAAAAGATTTTTTTAGAGACTGTCAGGGAAAGTTAGTGCAGTTGTATCACTTAACAACATAGCTTACTTCGAGGAAAGCGAGGTGGGTTATCGTTGACATCAGTTAGGGTCACGGTGACTGATGTAGTTCCTGACAGTCCTCCATTTTGACCAACCATATCCTTTGCCTGAATAACAAGCAAATACTGGTCTTTAGCCTCTCTATCCATGTTTGGAAGGGCAGTCTTGATGACTCCTGTAAAATTTCAAATCCCAGTAAAATGCATCATGAATCACTGCATTTATACTAACAGAGAACATTGATATAAGTAGCAAGCTACTGTTCTCAGGGATCTAAGAAATTGAGGAAACATCCTAGGATAACCAGGACATGGATCATCTGCTTGTGAACATAATGAAGACAGGTGATGAGAAACTTCACAGTCCTTTTAACACTGCATTATCTTTTTTCTAGTGTCATGCTATTGGCTTATTGAAGTAAATTCTCAACATTGGGTTTTGCAAATACTCACATTCTGGCTTTGTGGAAGAAGAAATAAAGGTAGAAAATACAGTTAGTTATCCCTTGTCATTCAGCCTGTAAACAGTGCTACAGGTGAAATTTGTATTCTGAGAACACATCATACTTTCTTAGAAATTAAACAATTGTAGAGAAATGCACCTAACATTTATACCAGTACCATGTTCTTTTGGTTACTATAGCCTTATAGAATAATTTGAGGTCGGGTAATGTGATGCTCCCAGATTCATTCTTTTTGTTTAGGATTGCTTTGGCTATTCAAGCTCTTTTTTAATTCCATATGACTTTGGCAACTTGATTGGGACTGGAGGCCATTATCCTAAGTGAAGTAACTCAGGAACAGGAAACCAAATACCACATGTTCTCACTTCTAAGTGGGAGCTAAATCATGGGAATGCAGTGTCGTAGAGAGTGATATAATGGCCATTGGAGACTCAAAAGGAGGGATGGAGGGAGGAGGCGAGAGGTGAAAAATTACTTATGGGGTACAATGTACACTATGTGGGTGATGGGTTCACTGAAAGCCCAGACTTCACTATACAACTCATTCATGTAACCAAAAATCACTTGTATTCCTAAATCTACTGGAATTTAAAAAAGTGCTCCTAACAGTGATGGCATGGGCCTATTTTTAAAAAATCTTTACTTAGTATATTTTCAGCATTTTCCTATCAAAATTTTACTTTCTTCCCCCAAACCCTTAGATTCGAAGTGGAAAATGATGTTATTTTTCACATCAATAAGAATCAAACTTACACCAAGTAAGGAAGGCCAAATGTAACTTGATTTACAGCTCTTCATGCGCTCCAGGACTGAAAACTTTCCATTTTTGTCAGAAAAACATAATTTATTTTTTCTTGCAAAAAATGTATTTTACATAGTATGAATTTAGCTAAAGGACAAAAATGCCTAGAACATCTCTGTACCAATGGCTGTAGAAAGAAAAGTCCCAATGATTACCATAATTACAGAATTTAAAAAATTAAACTAAACCTGCTTCATCTCCTATAATACATGGTCCTTTCTTAAAATTAAGTTTGAAGAGCTAATAATGTAATCCTATGACATATACTATTGTCCAGGTAATCAATTGGTGAGGCTTTTCCTTACTGGGTTATATGAAAATCCTGTTCTCTTGCAGGAAAGCTAAAACCACAAGCCAATCATTAGTAGCAGCAAAATATTTAATCCTTGGGGTTAATGCATGTTATTTGGGGACAGGTTATATAAGGTAGGAGTGTATAATCCGTGAGCAAATTGTCAAAAATTTGTCAATGTCTTTTTACTTTGCAAAGAGTAGACATATAAGACAAGAGGTGGGTGTTTGAATTTTACAGTTCTCAGATCTATTATTAAATCAAACACGAGCACACTTTATACATTCACAAGATTCATACCATAAATCAAATACTTCCATTTACTTCTCCTCCAAAACTTGCTTCATCATAACTGTTTTTTTTTTTTTGTATTAGACTTTTTAGGGGCTTTCCAACTTCTACCTCTACACTGGTATAAAATATGCATTAGAGTCTTTATGAAAGTTCTAATGAATGAGCTAGAATTGAATTTACTTTTCTGTTCATGTGCATTACAACTGTCATTCCCAAAAGACATTTAAAGTATTTATTGCCACAGTGATTTGAGAATCAATTAATATTGCCCTTTTTGTAAAAATGGAACACAGTATCAATGACATTAAAATATTCATTTAGGATCATAGGTACTATCAAATATTCATAATCATAAATTTATATAATTGACTTCTCCATTTTGAAGGTAAAAATTTTTTTTTTTTTTGAGACAGAGTCTCACTGTGTGGCCCGGGCTAGAGTGCTGTGGCGTCATCCTAGCTCACAGCAACCTCAGACTCCTGGGCTCAAGCAATCCTCCTACCTCAGCCTCCCAAGTAGCTGGGACTACAGGCATGTGCCACCATGCCCGGCTAATTTTTTCTATATATTTTTAGTTGTCCAATTAATTTCTTTCTATGTTTAGTAGAGACAGGGTCTCGCTCTTGCTCAGGCTGGTCTCGAACTCCTGAGCTCAAACAATCCGCCCACCTCGGCCTCCCAGAAAGCTAGGATTACAGGCGTGAGCCACCACGCCCAGCCTAAAATTATTTTTAAAAAGAGAAATTTTGGATTTTCATGGTGATGAAAAAAATCAATGGCTTACATCTGCCACTGTTTACACCCACTTGCTCCTCCCTACACAAAGACAGAAAAGCCAAATAGATTAAAATATTATTTTATAACCAAGATAACAATGTTCCATGTCATAGGCTTAACGTAAACTACTTCAGCTTACAAACAAAACAGAACAAAACGACCACATAAATAGTCTATCCGTACAATCTTACAACTCATGGTAAAAAATTTTCCCCTAAAATTAAAAAATCATTTTAATTTAGTTTTTGATTTAGCAGATCATCATTGTGATTGTTGTTTAAACTAATATCTCTGAGAAAACCAGCATCTGGAAGAATAAACTGAACCTACTACCTATTCTGCTATACTGCAGAGGTTTCTGCTTGCGATTTAAATTCTGCCATGTATAATTCCCAATTCACAAAGAAAGCAAAAACATAAATAAAATTTAAAGGTAAATAATCAACATTTTGTTAAACAGTCAGTAGACAGCAGCTGAAATTCTTTTGAATATCTAGTATTCTTTTTAATTTTGTTAGGATACCAATGATTGTAATAAAGTATTCTTTAAAAAGTGATAACTCTTCTATAAATAATATGCTATTTACTACCAAAGTATTATTGACAGAAGCACAATAAAAATGTAGTGTCTGTCGTCAGTCCCAACTGTGTTTAATAATAATAATAATATATTAATTCTAAGCTAACATATTAATGATTATTAATACATTATGAGAATATCTCATTTCTATTTTTACCTGTCTTTGGTTCCACTGAGAAGTATGGCTGTCCTTGAAGAATACTGTAGACCACTCTGGCACTGTTGCCGTATGTAGGATCATCAGCATCCGTTGCTGTCACTTGGACTACTGAGGTGCCTAGATGCCAATCCAAAAACCACTGAATTAAAAACTTCTGAATGCCACAAAACAACTTACAAAATGTTGCAGATTCCACATTAGACTTATTTGAAATTTTTCATTTATCTTCTTTCAAAACATATAAAAATTGATACACTTTTTTAAATCAACCCCAAAGAAATGATAAAGGCTGATAAAATTCTTGAGATATTTAAGGGATATGAAAATATTTTGGCATTGATAATGCACATTATATTGGGGTATACTCAAAATCTGATGGGACTGAAATTTTAGGTGTTTCATCCATCAGGCTCAGCTAACAAGTTTTTATCAAGAGCAGTCTCTACGAGACTCGATCACTGTCCAGAAGGCAGTATGGCAATAGCACATTGGACACTCAAATTGTTGCAGGTATTTCACTGTTGTAGTTAAGAAGAGCCAGACACAAATTTAATTAATTGGACAAAGAATATTTGATACATCTAATTGGGTACTGAGTGGCTACTGTATCTCCTAGGGAATTGTTTTATGTTTTACTTATTTCTACTAATGAATTTAAAAACAAAACAGGAAATCAAAATTTAAACCAAATCCTCCCAAAGGAGGAAAATCATGGCAACTTTAAAAATTGCATTATTAATTATTTTTCTATATTACATAAAATGTCATTTAGTTTCTTCGTTTTACTGTGAAATCATGTAGAATTTTAGTGCGCACATGTATTCAATATAGAAAGCATTTATTCTGATCTTTAATTTCCATTTTGAATGCAATTTTTAAAATATTAGACTCATGTTTGCATAGTTTATATATTAAGTTATATACTATTATATAATGCATGTCCTATCTGATGGATATCAGACAAGCCCCTTTCTTTATGTATTCTTTAGGGTCCTAATTTGTTTCTAATAATTTTCTGAATATATCATTTTAAATCCAACACCTTTTTTAAATGTATTCCTATATAACTCTCTATAAATGTCTTAGTCTTCAATGTCCATTTTGCTACAAATACATTCCATTTTCCATATTATGATTACCCTTATGAATTCCATTTTCTTTAAAATTGTGTAGAAATTATGAAGATATGTATATGGCACCATCTTTTAAATCCTAAAATTTTGTATTTTATGGACTTAGGTGATTATGCCATGTGGTTGCCTGGTAGGACCAAGATGGGGAATGATGCATATTTGTAAATCTTTTTGAGCATTAAATTTTGAACATTTTTTAATGTTATAATAAATTACATTGATGTTGTCTATTTTCTCCATAGTGTAACATCTTTACAGCAATATTTATTCTAGTAATATGCTTAAGTATGATTTTCTACCTAATTTTAAAAGAAAACAAACAATTTTAAACAAAATAATGAAAACTAAATCAGTAAATTTATTCTGTATAAGAATATTTTTTCTGAAGTGTTCATTAATTTAATATATATGGACATACATACATACACACACATATTCACAAACAAATTTAAAATTTCCATGCTTATTTATGCTCTTTAGGCAATGAATAAAGTAATATAAGGGCTTATTAATGTGTTTAAAATTTTATAATTAGTTAACATCCAATGGAAAAAAGATCCCTGAATATCAAACACTGAACACTTGCCTTGTATATACCATGCTATTTAATGGCTACTATGTTTGGTTAGAATTCAACACTTTAATAAACTACACTGTTTTAATAAACACTATAAATCCATATGACATATTTTATGTATTATAAACATTCACTGCTCCAAGTTCGAATTTTTATACTAACTCAGCAGTCTGAATTAGTGTCAAGTAAATCCCAAAAATATTTGAAACTCATTTTCTAAAAAGTTCTAAGCCTGTTTGAATTAGCCATGTAAATAAATTACATGTGTGTATAATAATCATGCTTTTGATTCTGATATCAGAATATTATCAAAATCAAAACTATATTGAATTATATAGCTTCTAAAACAAAAAGTTCACATATACTCAATTTGCATAGCTACATTTTATGTAGCAAAGCATAAAAATTTATGCTAACCTTAGCAAGCCAAGAATACCCAAAGTGCTCACGAGAACTAGAAGCATGAAGTTGAATTGAATTGCTCAAATGCACCTCAAAAATTCCTATTTTAATAAATATTACTAATTTGGGAAGGAAAATGTGCCTTCTGTTTTATCTAAAACTTCCAAAATCTTATTACTGTTAGTGTCGTTGTTAAGCATCGACAGCAGGGATGAGTTTGAGTGTGTGGGCAGTATGAAGAAAGCGTGAATCAGCTGCTTGGTCATAGAAATGCTTGCTTATGTGCTCACTCTAGTAGGATCCTGCCACTGTGGTTCAGAATTCTTCCCAATCACGAGCATTGATTCTCCTGTCTCATTGTCATTTTTTATTTCTCTAGCAGCTAGTCATGGAATCACAAATAATTTTCCCTCTCTCATCTGATTGGAACAGAAATTTAGGGTCACTAAAATGTGATTCCCTAAAGGACATACATAATATAGGTCTTTGCAGTCCTACTCCCCAGAGTAGTAAATGTGTTGATTGCATGATTGAATGAATGAACTAACCTTTATTTAAGATAAAACAAATCACATTGGCTAAAATGCCCATGTGTTAAAACATGTTCCATTATTATTTTAAACAAACTTTCCACTTCAGTATTAAAAACAGCAGGAAATAAAAATATAAATCAACTGATCTCTTTTCCAGCCCCATAATATTTTTTTAAAGATTGGCCACACTTAAATTAAATACTGCCAATAAACTATTCCAGAAGTACTTGAAGTGAAATTTTAAAACAGAATTTATATTATTTGATATAAATAAACTACATACTAGAAATGCTTTACTTGCTATTTTTTTCCAGCAATGGGCCAATGCTAACAGGCCGTTGAGTAAAACAGCCTTCATTATATTCTTATATATTTCCAAATGGGTATTGTCTTAGCATTGTTATAAATTCACTATAAAATTTCATGCATTTAACTTTTCAGAGAAATTACAAAAAGATCAGTAGCAGCTTGTGAATGGACATTTGTGGTCCAAGTACACTCACTACAATTAAATGGACCAGTCAGTCCACATGTTAGCCTGCCTCGCCAACGATGGCCATCTCAATACACTGGCCACAAAGCGATTCTTAGAACAGTGAATCATTATCCTGATATCATGGAAAGAAAAGTAAAAGATCATCACTGGCCTGCATCTGGAAGTATTTTGCTTTTTAACTTTCTAGGCATAATTGTAATCATTTAAAGTGTGTGTTTGTGTGTGTGTGTGTGTGTGTGTGTGTGTGTGTGTGTGGTTGAAATACAAGATATAAGTAATTTCTTCAGGACATTGAGATAGCTATGCAAAGGAAAATTTTCCTAATTTTTCATATAAATAAAACAATGTGTTGAATTAAAGGGTACTGACCACTAACATGTCTCAAAATTTCCTTTCATCCTACCAGTTGCTATACACATACTAATATGTTTTTTTCCCCAGTTCTTAATGACAATTCAATTTTAAATACAAACCTCCTAAAATCAAAAACTCACTACAAAAGCAGCATGTTCTTTACTTACCCACAGGAGACATTTCAGGAACTCCTGCAGTGTATGGACCATCCAAAAATTTGGGTTCGTTGTCATTGATATCCTGAATTTTGATGACAAACTCAGACTCGGGCTCCACGGGTTTGTTGGTGAGCCTGTCCAGTGCTTGAGCTCGGAGCGTGTAGTAGGCCTGCTCCTCGCGATCCAGTCTCTTGGTAGCATGAATGTCCCCAGTGTTTTCATCAATAATGAAAATGGAACTTGCCCCTTCGCCTGACAAGATGTATTTGATGGAACCATCTCCTTTATCAACATCAGAGTGAAGCTGGTGAAAAATTCATGTGAGATGAGATTAACTTACAAGAGAGTCAGTGATATGTAGATATGTAAAAATAATTCTTACGTCAGGCAGCAGTACATGAAATTTTATTGTTCTTGGAAAGATAAGCTGAACGCTTATTGTGCACAGCAGAAAGTCTATTAGAATGTGTCAGCTTGTACGCGTGAGCAAGACAATTTCATTTCTTCCTGTAAACAGTCTCATTTCCAAAGGTATTTTATTATCATTCCCAAAGTTAGGAACTTGTTGTAGTGTTATTTTTGATTTGGTTTGTCCTTGCCACTTCTAGCCATCTTCTTTGAACAGGGCAGGCATTCAGTAAACATGTATAATTGGTTGATTTGACCTTATTCCAAGCAAAGAGACTTTCTATAGAACATTTGTAAATTTAGTTCTAATGTATAATTTAATATGCTCAGAAATCCTCACATTCTTCAAAGGTGACCCTTTCTCCCTCCTCCCCGGCCCCTACTCACACTACTTTCCGTAATTAACAAATACAGATGGATGTCCAGTCACTAAATCTGTCTTCCAAATGCTGTTCTGTGTTTTAAAATATGAAGCTGAAAAAATTACATGGCTCTCTAAAGTGGGAATTTTAAATCAATACGTGCATGGGACTTCAACTAAAACCTTTCTTGAAATACCAAGAACTGCATTAGATTTGCATGATTAACCCGGCATCAGCAGCAGAGGTAGCACCTGCTGATTTGCATTTCATGTCTGGGACTGTCCCTGCTGTACGTCAGAACATTATGTTGAACAGAGGAACCTTGGGAAACTCAGAAATAATTGCACATTTTCCTGAACTTCATAACCTGAGAAACACACTACTCAGTCTATCATTTCAACAATCTTCCATTCCCTATAACTGCTATCATTCTGGACTTTGTTTAAAATGAATATAAAAACCCAATTTACTAAATAAAAAAGCTTTTCAAGGCCCTACAGAACTGGACTTGCATTTTTTAAAACAATTAGGTGCTAAGAAATAGAAAATATGAAAAAAAAAAAACACTTAGGAAAGTATGGGCACAGTAGATTTTCATCCTTACCATGGTCTCCTGTAAGTGCTTCTTCCCTTACGCTGTAACACTGTGTTTATATCTGCTGCAGAGTATTTAAATACCTGGAGCAAATCTTTCTGTATCTGAAATTTTTAGTCAGGACTACATAATACAAAAAATAATTCTGGCACAAGTTATAATTTTAAATTTTTCAGTGTGGAATTATCTAGTGGATAACTGTGCCACACGTTTATCCAGTGTATAGGGAAGGTGTGTTCTTGAACTATTATGAATTACTTAGTTTTCTTGAGTCATTCTCAGGGTTATTGTTATGTGCTTATCTCTCTCTAAGAAGGAAGAATTATTATAGTTCGAATTATTGAGAACTTCCTAGATGTCAGTCACGATTCTTAACATTCTCTACATAGCATTCATTTGATATTCACAACTGCCCTTATTAATCCTATCAACATATGAGGAAACTGAGGCACAGAAAGGCTAAATGCCAGGATTATGAAAGCTGGCAGGCTGGGGGAAGGCCCAAGATTCCACTCCTTGCAATGAGATCCTGCCTCTGAGTCAGGATGTCATATGTGGGAGCTGTTCTGTGTGGCGGGGACACCAAGAGTCCTGCAAAGGAGAACTTGGAGAAAGAAGGATGTATGCAACAAATCCCCACTCAATCACTCCCCAGATCTTAGAGAAGTTCAGTGCTTTAGGATGATTTCCATCAGTGCATTTTAAGACTTACCAGAATGGTCTTTTCTTGCTATTATATAACAACAATAAACTCTACCACACCTAACAGTACATAGCAAAAATCTTGAGTCCCATTTGTCTTGAGACAAATGCAGATGATTGATGAAAATAAATTGTTTTTAAGCTTCCAGTCTCTCATCCCTCATTTAATGTTGCTCTCCTAATGCTCCCTGTCCCTCACCCGTGCTCGTGTGGGGAAGTCCTTGTGGTGTCTCGTCTACATGCTACTGCTGACACTCATGTGGAATGTTAGAGGAACAGCCAGGTAACCACAAGAGATATCAGTAATACATGGTTTGTGCCTTTAATCAAAAGTTTTCCCCACCCCAAAATCACACTAAGGGCTTCCATTTATAGAACTAGCCCTCATAATTAACTAGTTCCTGTCAACTGATTGCTGTTTTCATGGCATGGTTATTCATTGTCCCTGTGGTATTCCAGATATGGGGAGAGGATAAATGTCTTTTCAATATAAAATACACATTAAGTCCTGGCTATGAACTTCGCCCTGTGCTGTGATGCTGTATTTTACACTGTGGTGTTGTTGGTTGTTCTCCATTACTGACAGCATAAGAGCTTAAAAGTAAAAGGTTCATTTGGTTATTTTTCCAATCATTCAACAGAAAGATTTCTTCTCTTCTACTATCCCTCCAGCACACACACACACACACACAACACATCCTGTTTCAGAAGCCCTGAACTTTACTGTCTTTCCCGTCGCTGACAGTTTTCTCCCTGCTGGTACCATCACTAGGCTTGTAATCATTGCCAGAACTCACAAGCAGAAAATTGCTTGGAATCTAAACTCAGTGTCTTTGCAAGGTTAGTGTAAGCATCTGTGGTTAAAAGTGGTTGACCAGCTTTGATTTGTTCAGATGGGTACATAATTATCAGATGCATTCAGACATTTAATCTGGGAAACTATGTGCATTATAGTAATCTAGATAGGTAAAATGAAACTTGCACTTTTAGTGAAAAACTACTATCTCTCCCTGCTGAAAAAGAATGCTCAGCAAAGAAGAAAAATGTTTCAAGTGTAGAAATAGCAAATGACATCTTAAGTTGACACGCACGCACACACACACATCTTTGCAAATAACTGATTATCACAAACAAAACTGAGAAGTGTTACTCTTCACAGTGAAAACCTATGGCCAGGAAACAAAATCAAAAACAAAAAACTATGGTCTCACAATATGGAAAGTGAATAAACAAACAAATGACAAACATAATCCGAACCAAAACCAAATATTTGCACTCTATTTGGGGCAGAATAGAACTCACAATGTTATGTCTATTTCACTTGCAAATACCCCCATAAATGTGATCCTGAGATTAATCTAGATAATAACTAAAAAAAAAAAAATCTCAGCTCATTAATCATTAGACAAAACTCACCTTTACTGCCTGGATTCCTAAATTTTTTTTCAAAGTATTTGTGTGACTCTAAAATAAATATTTAAATTAAAGTTTTATTTTTTTTTCAAATGAGCACAAAAAGTAAGGAGCACAGAACCCTTATTCGAGTCTGTCTCATGATCAGGCAAAAGATAAGCAGAGGGAGAGGTATAATGATTATGTGAATCCTATATGTTATTATGTTAGCATCATGTATGGAAAAATGTAAGAAATATCAAACTGGGTTGGCTTTCATAATCTACACAGGCCAGAAATGCAAAGAACACTCTACGGGTACCCCAAAATATATCTCTTCATAATCCATTACAGTTCCATCATCCTGCTTCATGGAGCAAGCCCATGTGTCTATTATATCCCATATTTCTTTCATTCTCTCTGAACTACACTCCTAGTTCAGAATCCTCCAACCTTTCACTTGGGCTGTTACAAAACTCCTCAATTATTCTCTACTTTTAATAACTCTCATTGTCCAGACTATTATGACATTTGTCAGAAGTTAAGATATACATTAAATTCCATCACACTTTCCATCAAATATGGTTTTACATATCACGAGTATCTTTACTGAGTACTAAAACATAATATTGGGATATGATATCATCTCACATTTGTACAGCAGTATTGGCTCTGAAGGACTTTTCATGATGGGCATGGCATGGAGTTCCCCAATGGTCCAGCCAATTGTGGCTGACAATTTCAGGGAGCATCCGTTGCTGTGGTTGTGTTCATTTTAGAACATGTGGAAAGCACATCCTTACTGAGAATTCAGTTCATTAGAAGTCATTGGAAAGTGAGTGGAACATTTACCCGACTGACTCTTGATCCTCATTCTTTGGCCTTTTCTGCATGCTCATGAAATATGTCTGATTGCTTCCATGGTTTAACCAAAAATTCTATGCATGGGGCCCAATCTGGCTGTACACCATCTCCCTAGCCTCACTTTTCCACCACATCTCACATGCTACACTCCAAGCATGTTGGACAGGTCCCCCTGTCTGAGCATAGCAAGCATTTCCCTCCTTTTTAACACGTCCTTCATTGTCTTACTCACTAACTGACATCCAATTCAGCTTAATACGAGTTCCCTTTTACTGAAGCTTTACAATTGTCCTATTATTTTTCATAGCATTTTTTCAAATTTCTGTGGCAGAATTCATTTAATTCTGCTTCATACTGAAAATCTAGTTTCATCGTTTTTATAGCCAATTTATTTAAATTATAAACTTCTTAAGAACTTAGGTTCTTTTTATCATCATAGTCCATATTCTCAATAAACAGTCTGTTGTATTAAATTTGGTAAATTTATAATGAACTTTGTAAAATAGTAGTATTTGTTTTATTTCAATTTCTATCCTTTTAAGTTCTAATAACATTAAGCAAAAAATAAAATGAACAAAAAACATCTCTGACTTGTTCTCCCTAATCCTTTGAACCACCTAGATGGAGTTCAGAGGCTTCACTTTGTTGCTCATGGTAATACTAGGCATGTTATTTTCTACTTTCACATTTACATGTTGTTTCCCAGGAGACAGAGCCCTTGTAGAGACAGACGTGCTTTCTTATTTCTCTCTGTTTCTCTGTTTCCCCAGCTCTTATACAGTAGTTCTATCTCCCTTTCTCTTTCTCTCTCTGTCTCTCATACACACACACACACACACACACACACACACACACACACACACACAGGTCCTCAAGGAGGGTAGAAAGACCCTAGCGTGTTCTTGGATGCCAGAATCTTTGTGGTCTTCATTACTTATTTTTTCTTCATCATCTATTTTTTATTTTAAGATTGCAACAACCAAAACGAAAAACAGAGCAGCGCACTGCCATTCTATTTATTACATCTATTTAACCAGATTGGGCCTGATATGAACTACCTGGTCTAGTATTTTCAATCCATCTGATTAAAGTCTGAAAATAGGTAATTTTCCTCAATTTAGCACACTGAGGAAAAAAAAAATCAATTCATCATATTGATCAGCTTTTCTTTCCTCTATGTACTTCTTAAGCTCTGCTTGTTATTTGATGTTCCTGATGATCTTGTCTTTACTCTCTGACTTTCAACCCACTCCTCTGTAAAATGGAAATAAATATATCTACAATTGGACTTGACTGAACAATTGTGACCACTACTTCAGATGATATGGTGGAATTTGATAAATTACCATAATATTGGGGTTGCACTTTTTAATGTTTCTAGCTTTAAAAAACATACTAAATTTTCATGTCACAAAAAATAGCAAATAGAGACATAACATGAAACTATTGGGAAAGAGATATTTATTATGAAAGCTTTGACATTAATAAAATAAAAATAAATTAAAGCCTATGTTACTGTCACTGATCTATTTACAATAATTATAGTTTTGTATTCAATTTTTCCTTGTAATGGACACTGGGAGAAGAAAAAAATGCCAACTATAACTTCATACTGCTATTGCAAGGGTATACAAAAATGAAATGATGATGGTAGAATAAAAAATTTAGTCCTTTGGGCAGTGAGTTAATCAATCTGAGAGTGATTTATATCAAATATTAGCAAAGGTCTTTAAAGTGAATGTTCTATCATTTATTTAGTTATTATAAATTCCTGACATTTAAAGTTTAAAATTATATTCCAGATTATTAGAACGAATGCAGGACACTTTTATTAAACTTTTACAAGGTTAAAATTGTAAGTATAGCATGTGGCCGCCAGCCAAATTCTTGGCCCAAACTACTTTTCCAGTTGCAGCGGTTTGGAGAGGGATGAGGAAGGAAGAGTGTAAATGGAAGAAAGCCAGCTCTCTGGTCTCTCGTTACACTCTCCTTGGAGAGGAGCACCACACAGAGTGTCCAAGCTCTGGGATCATGCAAGTTCTCCCCACTATACCATGTTTGTCACTGTGCTTGGGCCCATGGGAGTGGAAAAGCCTCCAAGAAACTTGGTAGCCACTGGCCACCGAATGCTTGTGGAAGGGTGAGAGGGATCACCCCTTACCTTTTCACTGGGCTCAGAGCATCTCTGATCTCTTCTGACCTTAATCTTCGTCCGGCTCTGCTTTGCAATTTACCTCCATTAGATCCCCGCAGGCTCTGGCACCTCTCTCTATGACCTACACCCATACTACATATCTTCTCCCCTCTCTCCTATCTGAAATCCTATCATCCCTCTGTGATGGTCCAGCCAATGATGTCTCTAGTAGGCTATATTGTCTCTGTCTCATGATAAAAACCCTCAACAATCTTGGCATAGAAGGAATATATCTTAAAATTATAAAAAAACATATGTGACAAACCCATAGCCAACATCATACTGAATGGAAAAAAGTTGAAAGCATTCCCATTAAGAACTGGAATGAGACAGGGATGCCCATTTTCACCACTTCTATTCAACATAGTGCTGCAAGTCCTAGCCAGAGCAATCAGGCAAAAGAAGGAAATTAAGGATGTCCAAATTAGGAAAGAAAAAGTCAAACTATTGCTTTTTGTCAACGATATGATCTTATATCTAGAAAGTCCCAAAGATTCCACCAAGAGACTCCTGGAATTGATAAGTAAATTCAGCAAAGTCTCGGGTTATAAAAATCAATGTACACAGATCAGTAGCATTTCTATACACCAATAACAGTCAAGCTGAGAATCAAATCAGAAACTCAATACCATTCACAATAGCTACAAAGAAAATAAAACACCTAGGAATATACTTAACCAAGGAAGAAAAAGAATTCTACAAAGAGAACTACAAAACACTAAGGAAAGAAGTAGCAGATGATACAAACAAATGGAAAAACATATCATGCCCATGGATTAGTAGATTCAATATTGTTAAAATGTCCATACTACCCAAAGTAATTGGCATATTCAATGCAATCCCAATGAAAATACCAATGTCATATTTCACTGATATAGAAAATATAATTCTATGTTTTGTTTGGAAAGAGAAAAGAGACTGAATAGCCAAAGCAATCTTAAGCAAAAAGAACATATCCTGGAGGCATCACATTTCCAGACTTCAAATTCTACTTTAAGACTATAGTAACCAAAACAGTATGGTGTTGGCACAAAAATAGAGATATAGACCAATGGAACACAACAAAGAAGTCAGATATAAAACCATCCACATTCAGCCAACTGATCTTTGACAAAGCAGACAACAATATACACTGGAGAAAAGAATCATTATTCAATAAATGGTGATGGGAAAATTTGATTGACACCTGCAGAAGAATGAACCAGGATCCATATTTCTTACCACTCACAAAAATTAATTCAAGATGGATAAAAGACTTAAATGTAAGGCATGAAACCATAAGAATTCTAAAAGAAAATATTAGAAAAACTCTCCTAGATACTGGCCTAGGCAAAAAATTTATGAAGGAGGCCTTAATGACAATCACAGCAACAATAAAAATAAATAAATGGGACTTGATTAAATTCAAAAGCTTCTGCACAGCCACAGAGCAAATAGACAACCTACAGAATGGGAAAAAAATATTTGTGAGATATACATCAATAAAGAGCTAATAACCAGAATCTACAAAGAATTCATGTGAATCAGAAGGAAAGAATCAGACAAACCCATCAAAAAGTGGACAAAAGATATGAACAGGAGCTTCTCAAAAGAAAATAAACAAATGGCCAATAAACATATGCAAAAAGGCTCAACATCACTATCATCAGGGAAATACAAATCAAAACCACAATGAGATATCACATTACCCCTTTTAGAATTAAAAAGTCCAAAAACAATAGATGCTAGCATGGATGCAGAGAGAAATGAATGCTTATTCACTGTTGGTAGGACTGCAAATTAGTACAGTGTCTATGGAAAATAGCATGGAGATACCTTAAAAAACTAAAAGTTGACCTACCATTTGATCTGGTAATCCCACTACTGGATATTTACCCAAAGGAGAAGAAGACATTTTATCAAAAAGACACCTGCATGTGAATGTTTATTGCAGCACAATTCACAATTGCAAATATGTGGTATCAACCTAAGTGACATCAATTCATGAGTGGGTTAACAAAAGGTGATATATGTCTATCATGGTACACTATTGAGCCATGAGGAAGAATGACTTAATGCCTTTTGCAAAAATATGGATGGAACTGGAGACCATTATTGTAAGCGAAGTATCTAAAGAATGGAAAAACAAACACCACATGTACTGTCTATTAAATTCAACTAACTGATGAGCACGTATGTGCATAGAGGGAAGTAAAACTCATTGGAAATCAAGCAAGGGAGGAGGGGATGGGCAAAAACCTACCTAATGAGTATAATGAGCACTATCTTGGTGACAGGCACACTAATAACCATGACTCAAGCATTATAAAAGCAATCCATGTAACCAAAGTATTTGTACCCTATGATACTTTGAAATAAAAAAAAACTATAGAAGATAGATTTAAACAATAATTGACAGAAATAAACCTACCTGAATATTCACATTATA
This sequence comes from Avahi laniger, assembly GCA_963575035.1. NCBI lineage: Eukaryota > Metazoa > Chordata > Mammalia > Primates > Indriidae > Avahi > Avahi laniger. Next base: position 131,465 of record CAUYSK010043310.1, read on the forward strand.
AAGAAGTTTTCTTTTCTCATTATGCCTTTTAATAAACGTTTTTCACATGCCACTAGTTACCTTGTAATTATCAAACTGTTGAAGAAATGTTATAGATGAAAACAAGTGCATGAGTCATTTCTTTCTGGATGAAGTATTCCTAATTTATAATTATCATCATGGTCCAGGGTAATGGAACACAATATATTTGTAAAATACTTTTGATGAAGATGTGTGGTTTAAGAAGTATAAGTATTAATTATTACACAGAAACTAATAAAGGAAAGGGATATAATTGAGATGTGCACAGATAATGTTAAAATTGCCAAGAAAATCTCATTCTCTTTTGTTTTATTTTAATGAATAAAAAGGAAGAGCTACTCATATTGTTTTCATTCTCAGAAAAAGTTTGCAGTAATTAAGTTGTAATGAACTTTCATTCTGGGGTCTTAGTTCATTTACTTAGTAGCAGAATGTCACAGTTGTAAGGTCAATGCAGTGGAGCCCCAGGTGTGGCTATTGAATCTGCATTCTGTCTCTGTTGTGCTGCCTTGACCAGTTCTAAATCCCACTTTGCTCATCTGTTATAGATCCTATCTGTAAACATGCACATGGCCTTCAATGTTCAAGTGAGGACAAAATGAAGTAATGCATCTGAAAGCCTTTTCATAAAGTGAATCTTTCTATCCATATTTATAAGTTTCCATGTAGTGGTACAATAGAAATACCTGCATCCCTTAGGTAAAACCATCTTGCTTTTGTGTGACAAAGTCATAAACCTACCTGCATGGTTACTCAGAGCTTCACGTTCACAGCCCCATTCCCATCCTCAGCCCCAGCACCAGCCCCAGCTTTTTAATCAGGGACCAAGAGATAGCAACTCAGAAAAACATTCTCTGTTCCACCCAGCTATATTCACGTTCCTGAAGAAAACTCCACAGCACTGATCTCATCCTATCTTTGATTGATATCTCTAGGCCAGATCCAAAACTTTCACACAACTTAAGGAATCTGCCTAGAGTCGAATTCTTAATGATCAAAATTGAAGCCAAGGTCTCATCCCTGCTTAATGTAATCATAGAACTTCATGTTCACCAGATAGGACAGTACCTTGTTCACTTAGATGTATTGATAAATGCCAAGAAATGGGTGAGAATCAGTTAAAAGCAAATTTCTGTAGAGACTAAGCTTTTTTCTCCAGAGAATAACCTTTAATTTTTTTTTTAAATGGGATTGGTTGAACAGAAAATATATTAATATATAACTGAGGCTAAAGCAGCCACACTCAAAACGTAGTCTGAGGATTGTGTCCATTTTTCCAGGTCAAAGTAAGTACAGAAACTGAGAGGAATGCATTAGCAACTGTGATAGTAATTTCACAGAATAATTTAATGTCTATTGAACTCCAAAACAATAATGAAAATAATGGGGATCGATTTTTTATCTAAGTAATTTATTTTTATTGCATTTTATAAAATTATTGGGAGGTCACAACAGAATATGTTCTCTGTTCTTAAAAAACAAATAATCATGCACAAAATCACTACCAACAACAAAAAACTCAGCCTTTCATCACAGATCCATTGAAAAGCACTGGGCCAGTGAATAAAACCCTACATGAAGCCTCTTTGAATGCTTGTAGGCAATAATACATCTAAAACTCTTTTTCCTGGCCTAACATTAGAGAAGAGATTAGGACATACTCACCCCAATGGAGTGAGAGGCAATCTGCAGAGATTATCCTTAAGACTTGCACAGATGTTTTGTACCTGGCATTTTGGGGAAGGCATTCATGTGCACCTTGCAGATAGCAAGAGCATAAGGTGTTTGCAAAATATTTTCTAACCTTTTCTACATTGTGTTGCCTTGAACATTAAAAAATAGAAACAACAATAGCTAAAGCAATGGAAATATAATTTTATAGTCTGCATTTGTGGGAGGGGAGAAAACTTCAATACTTGTGCAATCTAAAGAGAGAATTTTCCAGAATAGGTTATTGCTTCTAATATATGTGTCGAATGCAGACAAATGGAGGCCAATGCGTGAATAAAGATATGGACAAACAGAGAATGTCAGAGATAACATAGAAATAGGAGAGTGAATAGAGAAAAGAAACTAGCTCAAGAGGAGGACAGACGGTGATTTGGTGACTCAGCACTTAAACGTATTGATCAGATATTGGTAAGGAGGCTCTGATGGTTAACTCTCAATCCATAGTAAGTATGCATATACACCTGTAACTCCAAGATCTGTTAAATTGGTCTCAGTTATTCTCTATTCGGTATTTAGTGTTTGTCTAGTTTACCCTTTAGGCATGTGCATAAAAATTACACACTAAAAATATCCCTTTGTTATTTGAAGTATCATGTTAAAATTATTGCCATCTAGTTCACATTAGCTATTACATGGACCAGATGGATACTGTTGACATTATCCTGGTGCCCAAACTGGATTGTCTTGATAAATTAAATTGAGTTGAATTTGTTTCTGTATTTATCTACATATTAACACTATTAATTATCTATTAAAAATAAGTATGTACTATCTACTATATTCCTGGTTTGTGGGTGTGTATGGGTAACCAAAAGGGGTAGCAAGAGGGAGCCTAAAGTGTTGAACCAAGTAGCTCCTGTCTTCACGTGCCCAGAGAGCATATGGCAGAAAAACCAAACTAAGCTCAGGGATTCAGGAAAGTACCTTATTAAGAAATGACATTTAAGTTGAGACAAGAAGGATACTACTAAGAGTTAGCCTGGCAATGAAAAGCAGAACTTGATTTCCAGGAGAGAACTAGACTAACTGATGAAATAAATTCCTTTCTACAGATAGAGTAAGTAACACACAGAATTCACTAATTTATAATAGAGAATAATTTTGGCGTTTGATATATAAAAAGACGCCTTGTAGCCTAAATATATTATAATCTACATTCTAAAACACATGCTCCACTGAAGACAGGCCCCCCATCCCATGTCACACAGCTTCCTGAGGTAGGTAGAATACACAGGACCAAGAACCAAAGGGTTAGCGTGGGACTGTCTATCTTACCCCACTCCTATTTACCCACTTGGGGAATGTATGCGTCTCATTCCTAGAGCAGGGTGATTCCATCAGGAATGCAAGGTATGTCTGCTTCATTCTCTTTGGACTCCTAGCTCCAAAGGACCAGCAGATAAGGACAGGTGCCACTGTCCTGCTAGGTATAACTGACCTTGACCATCAGGAGGAGATGGACTTCTGTTATACAATGGGGGCAAGAAAAATACCTTTAGAATTCGGGCACTTGAGTGTCTCTTGATGCTCCTTTGTCCATTTTGATGGCAAATGGACAAGAACAAGAACCTCAGCCTGAGAAGGACTTGGAGATGAGAGGGAAATGATGAGACCACCAACCTTGTGAGCTCTACCAGGAAAAGAGGCCTAATATATTTCTGCAAAAGTTTTTACTTGAATGTTTTACATGAAGCTAGTGAATGTGAATGGTGCAAGGGGTGGACTCCAAGGCATATCATGGCAGCCCCCCAGGTCCACTCCCACCCTACCCAATGGAACACTGACGGTGCTGGTGGCTGACATTTCTCTGCTAAGCCCTTCCCCAAAATGGTCCTCAGTTGGAGAAAGCCACCTTAACCAAGTTACTACATTTTTCTTTGAGGCATCTCACATCCAAAGACTGGTTGATGTGGGGCTTTAAAGCTGCTCCATCTCCTCTTAATTCAGGACAACTCTGAGAGCCTTCTCTACTCGCAAGCTCCCCAAAAGATCAGCTGAGTCGTAGGCCCACCAGCTCAACTCCTTCTATTGTCCAGTCCTACTCCTTTCTTTTCTCCCTCACAAATGGTTATTCCAAGAATCCACTTCAATAAGCTCCCTACAGGCAATTAATTCCCTGTCTCCAACCTTGTATCCCCAGGGACCCGACCTGCAACATGCATACAAGTTACTAACTCAGTAACTGATGAATGGCAGAGCTTGGCTCCCTGTGTACATCTGTCCTCATGTTTACCATGCTCTCTCCTTCAGATGCATAGGCAACTGAGAGGAACATTTGTATAAGGCAGGGAGAAATGTGTATTTGCATATCAGAAGCAGCAGCAGCTGAAGCAGAGGTTTCAGGATGGCAAAATTCATGAAAGTTGTAACCCCAGGAAAAGTGCCACTTGTTTCAGTAGGTATCTGACATAGTTGTTTTTCCATGCTCCCAAATACTTTGATTTATAGAAACTTCACGCTGTGAATGAACCAATCCCAAGAGTGAGAAGGATTCACTGTGGTGTTTTTCATTTGGGAAGAAAAAGAAGCAAAATTGTCTTAGCTCAGTGAACCCAGGAATCCAATTTGCATGCTTTCTTCCCAGTTTTCCATGCCCAGGTGAGCATCTTATGTTAGCTCAAGTGATATGATGCTCAGACTTCACTATAGAATAATTCAATCAGAATATCCACCCGTGGGCCCAGGATTTTTTATTTGTGAAAGCTTCCTGGGTCAAACTGTGATATACCCATGGTAAGAACCCCTGGCCTAAAAGGAAGAAAGAAATATAGAAGGAGTCTGAGGAAAACGTTCTTCTGTTATATTGACACATCATTTTTAAGGATGAAAAATAGATTTATTAGCTAGATATAAAAGAGGAAAAATAAGCATGTCTGCAGAACTTTGGCAATAATTTGCTAAGAAGGTGCAAATTTTTAAAAGCATACCTCAAACAATCTCTGGCATAATTTCAATAAGCACTAAAGCTTCCTAAATAAAAAATAAACCAGGTTCACATAACAGGATCCTCCATGGGATATGTAATTGTCTCTTTTAAAATATGGGAGACATAAAGAATAATAAGATCACACTCTGACTCAGATGACCTAAGAAGACCTAAGAGATGTTTTCTCCTCTAAGAAAAATATAATTTAGAAATGAATAAGGAAAAAAAAAGTCTCTCCTGAGTCCTCTCAGAGCCCCATCTCTGCAACCACAGAAACTTCAATCTCCTGCCTTCCTACGCAGTCTTGATTAGTGTTCAATGCCCTAAGGATAAACATTTCCATGAAGAAATGTAATAAAATAGGTAAATAGGAAGAAAAAGAGTGAGATGGGAGGGACGAGCAACAACCACCATAGAGCAAAGTAAATGATTAGGTTACCACACAAGTAGGACATTCTCAAATAGCGATTATCTGGCAGACTCTGGAAAAGCATCATTGGTTTTTCTGCTGGTAAAGACTGGCCAGGGTTTTCTTTTCGTTTTGTTTTGTTTTTTTGTCTTTGCATATACGTTGTTTTGAGATTAACAGGGGAACTCCAACACTACCACCTAGAGAGAGGTGGCCACATCACAGGTCTGAGGAACAGGTGATAAAGGATGAATATAACCATTGATTGCTTAAGACTGAGGTTTGCAAAATTCTGTTTAGCTTTTAAACTGTTGAATTTCCTCTAGATTTTTAAAATGTAATTTTCTTAAGCAGCCACATTGATTTCATAGTATGACTCTTCAATCTTTCTGCTCAAATAAGTATCAGATATTAGAGCTATATTCTCTTATCCATTATTCCACAAAATGCGATTCAAGATGAATCAAACAACTGCTTCAACAACGTGATCATAATTGCCAATGTGAGTCAAAATGATATCAGAACAGACTCATGTCTGTATTATGCAACCTGACTTAGGATGAGAGCCAAGGCATTGGGGTACTAGTGCCCTCGACCTGCTCTGATGTGGATAGCCCAAGGAAATCAGTCCCTTTTCTGGCCTTTAGTTTGTCCATCCACAGAACATACTGAACTAAGGAATCTTAAAGGCTCCTTCTATACATCTCCTCCAAACAAACATAGGTGAACTATAATCATTTGTCTAGTCAATAAATATACAGTAGGTATACAATATATATTGTACATTCTAGGAACTACACAAGGTATTGGGGCTGAGTCTTAGGTGCATGGTTTTGCCTTAGTTTTAAAAAATTCATAAAATTATTACACATAAAGGAATTGTGTAGTTATGCCACCTTGGAAAAGTCAGGAGTGATTTATTTATTTATTTATTTATTTTAGTAGTTTACTCTGACAGAGTAAGGATTATTTTAGAACATGTTCAGACTATTGTGTCCTCAGAAAATCCCAAAGATTCATTCTGTAAGATTCCTTTCTATAATTTCAAAATGTCTGTTTAGTATTGGTTTGTGAAAGAAAGATATTAAGGCATTTTTATTCTGGGCACTTGAGAATGAGGATCTGTGTTTTGCTTATGTAATACCATCTTACAACTAGGTTAAGGTAATTCAGTAGAAGTACTTAGCTTATGATCTAAAAATCTATGTCAAGAACATACACAAAATATCTTTAAAGGGTATGTCAATGTAATACGTTAACCTTAACATGCAACTGTCATGACAAGTACATATATTTAAAAGAGCATATTACGAAAGGTACTTACTTGTAATTTATGAGATCTTATGCACAAATCCTATTAGTATTACTTACAAATATACACACTAAAAAAACCCATTTTCTCTTTCTTTCTCTTAGATTTACAATGTTACATTTTCTCTGTACTTCATTCTGTCACATTATAGATATATGGTTTAGGTGTATTATTCTATTTCAATTTGAATTACCCCAACCCCCCTGCAGCAGTATAGGATGATAATGATTTCCTGGTAGAAGCTTGCTTCTTTGGGATATTAATACAGAGAAACATTCCTGGAGGGCATCATTATGGGTGCATGTTTTCTCCTCTGTTATCAATGTTGTTTTCCTTAATTAAAACATTCTTTGCTGTGGGAGGATAAAAAAAAATCAATGAAATCACTTTTCATCACTTATGATTAAAAAAAATACCATACCTGAATGACTATGTGTTATAACATGTCAAATATTAAAAAAAGAATTAGTAATCACCATAACTAGATGACCCTGGACTACAATACTATGTGAAATGGGACCATTTCCATAATGAGGAAATTATGACAGAAATTTCCCCCCCACACTTGAGCCATTCTAATTTCAAATCCCATCACTATGGTTAAAAGAATGTAGTTCTTCTACCTCTTTATTTAACCTTATATTACTTCACTTTAAATTGGCAATCTTGACTTTTATCCACTCTACTTCACATACTGTTTTATAGTTCTTTTATTCAAATAGCTAATAGGAACAGCTAATATTTACTGAGTAAACTTATGTGCCAGACACTATGGTAAAAGGGCCTTTAATTCTTTTAACAAACTTCTGTTGTTGACCATTATTGTCCTAATTTTATACTTGAGAAAACTATGATTTTAAAGAATGTGTGGTTTTGCCCAAGTTCACACAATAATTTCACAGACTTGAATCTAGGCCCCTCCTACAACACGGCCTGTGCTCTTACCCACTGTACTACTCTGGGTGTGCCCGTGGAGTAGGGGTGGGTCCTACTCCCACCCCATCTCCTCTCGTAAAAGGTGACATAGGAGACCTTGGATTCTTAAATTTTCCCCTATGAAAAATTTAGCCATTAGTAAGGCAAAAATGTCAACTTAAAGCTACTGAATTTTGAGTGTTTTTGTTTCTGACCCCTCCTAGTCTTTTGATACTCACCCCCAATCAGTTGTCATGTATATCTCATTAAAACACAGTAACTTTGTTTCTCTCCAGCTCAAGATCATGGATGGCTCCCTGTGACTTTCCATGTTAAAAATCAGCTTAGTATTCAATGTGTTCAATGGTATGGGCTCATTGACTGTAATGTACACCATAATCTTATACACAACCATGAAAAAAACCCTATATATTATAATTTTAAAATGCCATTTACTGTAACAATCATCTTGATTTCTGAGAGTAAAGTTTGGAAAAAAAAACATGTGTCTTATAACTGATAGCATGTGCTGTTTTTGGTTCTTATCTCCTACTTCCTACTTCTCATTCTCCTCTATTTTTCTACATCCCCCCCTTTCATCCCTGGAAATGTACCAGGCTTTGCAAAGCAACAACACATTCCCCAGAGCTTTCCTACAATCAAATTCATCAGATTCCATAAAAAAATTATCCATATTTTGCATTTATCTAAAGTAAAAATCAGGAAAAGACAAATAAAAGTGTTAAGGAACACATGAAGTAATGAATATTATGTATTGCTCTAAGAAACATGATGACAAGCACTTCAATAAATGGCAGCACTTTCTTTAGTATTGCTGCTACATGTGTTTACAATGTCTTTTAAGATTATCTTATTCTTATTTTCTTTACAAAATCAAATCTCCATTGCAATCACACTGCATGATAGGATACTTTGGTGATAAGTACACTATGATGAGATGTAAGAAATTTATAGTCACCACCATTAACAACAAAGCTTACCTAATTTCTGAGCTGCGATATACAGACTGGGCTGTAATAACATTGTGAGAAATATTTCTGTTTTGTAATGAAATGGTAACAAGTGTATTTACTGCAATTTCTCTTATGTATATTTATTTAGAGGAAATGTTTTATAAACTTTGTGGAGTGTAGAGAGAGAAACTTGTTCCCTTCACACAAATGTTCTACTTATGAAGGATAATTACTAACTCCCTCAGAACAGATAGAGAAGAGAGAAAGAAGCCAGTAGCTGTATGCTCCATGGAGGAGACGGTAAAAGAAAAAATATTAAACCCTTCAAGAAAGGGTCTCAGAGGTGAGACAGCCAAATGTCAGAACATCAAATGAGGATATGTGAAGAGGAATGCTGTATTGCATTCCCCATCACCTCTGTTATCTTTAAGATTTTTTAAATATTACAAAATGCTTGATATAATTGAACTTTTTTTTTAATGGAAATTGGCAAAGAGCTGAGTTTCAATGCCGGACAAACAGAATCAGCCTGTGTGAATGAAAGGGGTAACAGTGGATGTAGTGAAGGCTGTTTTTCTCTTGTCTGCTGCTCTAGAGGGCACAGTGCTACAATATTAGAATGCAACTCTGTGGCCATGTTAAAAAGAAAAAGCTGAAAACTTATTATTCTGGGATACAATATTATTCATACACATATTACTTTAGAAAGAAGATACACCTATTCTTCCATCTGCATTGTCCTTTTTTTAATATATGGTGAAAAAATTATAATGTAAAATGGCTAACACACAGCCCTAGGGTTAAATACTGCCTGCTGTCTCACCTGCAAGCTTCTCTGAGGGGAATGACAAAGGAGCCTTTTCAAGGTTCAGATGTTTGATTCTTTACATTTGTACTCAGCAGACATTGACCTCCTTTTGAGCCCCAGAGAGCTCATCAGTTCACTCTCCTGGAGAATAGAAATCAGAAAACCCTCCCCTTTCCTTTGCTTCTCTCTTCCAAATTCTCTAAGATGTCTTCCATATGTTTTGCCAGCCTTAAAAAAACAGATTGACTGCTGCAGCCCTTCTGGGGCTCATGGAGTATAGCTAGAACTTCTAAGAGCCATTTTAAATGCACAGAATGTCAGCCTCAGGGGCACTTAAGAAAAATATCTAACATGCTACTATAAATAAACAGTTAATGCAGTTTTCAAAATTCAATATCCAAGAACAGTATAAACAAATTAGCATACTAAGCAGGGCAGTAGTCAAATGCTTTTTAATTAAAAGCCAGAGATAGCCATTTAAAATGAAAGCTAAAGAGAAACAGATGAAAGATAAGGATGATAGAAGAATGTATACAGCCATGAGGGCAGAAGGAATCTGAGCTAGTCAAGTTGTATTTGCTTCCCCAATAATTCTGTCATATTTTTAAACAAATGATGAAACTAGCGACAGGATTTACTGAACAGAATCTCAGTAAATCCTCCGAGAGTGAGCATTAAACTATATATATATGTGTTTGTGTGTGTGTGTGTGTGTGTGTGTGTGTGTGTATGTAGAGAGAGTGAGTGTAACATGGCTTCTAATAATTATAAAAGGCATTTTCTATATTTGTAATGAACAGAAAATAAGTCCTTACATCATATGCTTCATATGCTTGCTACAGTGTAACATTGGACTAGTTCATTCAGTGAGAGTCTACAGAATGTCTGGCATCAGACTAAACAGTGATCCACAGTGGAATGGGGACTCTGGTCTGTGATTAGAGGAGCTGGAGCCAAGGCTTGGCTCTACCATTTATTAGCTATGTGTATAACTTTCTTTCAGCTTTAACTTTCTCACTTTCTTATATGTAGAAGTGAATTAGTGATAACAATATCTCTCCGAACTTCAAAGAATTTTTATAAGAATCAAGTAAGATAATATCAAAGAACATAGCTTACAAACCACATAATATTAAATAAAGGACAATTTTCATTATGTTAGTCCTATGGCATTAAGAACATCATTCAGAAAGGACAGGTTATGAACCAAACTTTTTACTAATTGGTGTGCATAAATATATGCAAAAGGTGATTGATTTGATGTGATTAAATTTCAATGTTTTGAAATATAAATCTATAAATATGTAAATATATACATATATAAATATGCACATATATAAATATACATACATATACACTCAGATGTTTCATGTTCCTAATGAAGATGACAAGCACAGAGACTAAAAGGTAGAAGTATAATTCCTAATATTCAGATTAAATCTTTCTTAAAATATTTTACATATTTATAAGAAAGTTGCTTTATAAACAAGAACATTAATGAAATCTTTAAACATTGTTCATGTTTTTGCAAGCTCTTTTGTAAGTAAATAGATTTGCTTCTATTCAAGGTGTCTAAACAATGTACTCTTACCTACACAGTGACTAATAGTACATACTTCATACTTTAGTGGGTCCATTTTAAGCTAATCAATTACATTTCATGAATAGCCCATAACAATGGTTTTCCTGCAATGAATACCAAGACTAATGCAATATTTAAAAAAATTATTTTGACTGCTTGCGTGAAGAAGAAAAGACAATGAAGAGGAGGGAGAGAATATAAAAACCACTGTACTGTAGAGTACTTGTTCTTCCTCTTTACTCTCAGGGGGTCCTGTTAATAACCAAGCTTACAGTCAATTCTTTATTGAGAGGCATTAAATACTATATGCTTCACCATCAACCAGGTTCAATTCATTATTTTTCCCCATATACCTCTATGTTTAAGGATGTGCATATTTCATGTATGGACATCTCCACATACATATCCCTCAGGCAACTTCAAATTCAATATGGCCCAGTTGCAACTTAATCTGATCTTTCCTGCCCAGAGCCAGAAACATTTGCTTTGTCAGTCATTAGATAGAACATACTATTTGGAAGGTATCTTTGCTGATACTGTTCACACAACAACAAATAAGACACAACCTCCCTTCTCTCTTCCCAGACCCCTCCCAACATATTGAACCCCATATTTAACTGTTAAACATCTCATAACTGCTCCATTTTCCAAATAATTCTTATTTATCTTCTCTTTTTTTCCTTCATCCCATTACCATATTTCAGCCCCCACTGTCTCTTGCTTGGAATATTTAGCTGTCACCAAATGGGTTTTCTGCCTCCAGTCTGTCCTCTCCGATGCTATTGTCTTTAACTCTGAGAAAATTGACCTCTCTGAAATGTAAATTGGTGCAAAATCATCCCCCAATCTTACTAAAAGATAAACAAAAACAAAAAGCAAACAAAAAATACCTTAGCAGGTATATTAACCTTTCGCGATATCACTGGCTCTTGCCTCCTGGCTGCCCCTGTTTCTGTTTTGTCCTGTTCTTTGTCCATCTGAATCACTTACAAACCCCTAAACAAATTGTTCTTTCTCATGTTTCCACACCTTTGCATAAACTATTTCTTTGGAATAGGAATATATTTTCCTCTTGTCCTATTTATGTAGGGGTCACTTTATCATCCTTCACGGCTCAGCCGAAATATTATCTCCTCTTTAAAGTCTTGCCTGATGTCACCAGGATGGTTTTGGTGCTCTTTCCTTATCTTCCTTTGCACATTTATAAAATTCACTGTCAAACAACACGGAGATTATATGTATGTTTCCTCATTATATTGTCACCTACAGGAAGGACAAGAATATTTCTTTCCATATTTTAAATCCCCAATATACATAGCCACGTGAGTATACAGACTACCATACTTCATAAATATTTGTTCAAAGAGAAAATGAATGAATGTCTTGAAAAATATTCATGATAACATAACTTTCTACAAGACTATTACAGACTATGAATTTCTTCTTGTACTTCCTTAACCCATGGTTTGGTTTTCAACCAGGCAAACTGTGTTAGCTACAGGTAAAACCTAAACTTGGGTAGGACAGAACTGTCCAGAATAGATTCTTATTGAAAACTTTGACTCTCACAAACTGGCTAACAATCTGAGAACTCCCATCTAGGTGAAAGCTGGTATAACTCTACTTTCCTTTTTTCTCATTAAGGTTATACATAAATAGCACTCACTATTTTATTCTCTGGGTTGCACAGATGTCTGGCAAGTGGCATCATCAAAAAGGTCTATCTGGTCAGGGAAGTGATGACTTCAGAAGGCTGAGAACCACTAGAGAATCAATGACTATGTTAGTTGAGCAAACCAGCAGATGGCCCCTGCGCCCTCTGCACCTGAAATGATTATCTGTAAACATCGTTGCTCACACTACGAGACACGGACTGCAGCTACTACCGTGAACGTTACGAGCGATGTGCAAATGGGGCTTTTCTTTTTTTTGTTTTTTCTTTTGGAATTTCAGGGTTTTTGTGTGTTATTTAGGAAGAGCTGATTAGGTAAAACACTTCAAACCAACCATTTTAGTGATGAGGACCACAAATTGTTTCCTGTTTTTCAGGTTTTTTTTGTCTGCAAACTTCATTGATGATTTCAGACAGTGATATGGAATTTGTTGTGAAATGTAGTAGAAATGGCTCTAAGTAAGAACAGCATCTATTAGGTTTGAAGGTTTTTGAGAACAGAGAACCCACGTGTGTCATTGGCATGTCCAGTTAGGATGCCCATTCTAACCCATGCTTTGCAACTAACCAAGCCCTGTGTCAGTGAACTTGACTCAATTTCTGATAATACAGCCAACCTTATTTTCAGAGTGTGTTCATATGAAGGACAGAGTTTAGTAAAAATATTGAAAAAAATCCTTATAGTTAGTATGTTTTTCTTCTTGCTTAGTATTTTAAGACAAGATTTCAGAGATTTTGTTTTTCTAAGATTTACTCTACTAAAATGTAAATGTGATTTACTTTTTTTCTATTTTCACACTAATTAGTTACTTTTCTCTTAAATTTCAACATTTTCAGGAAATATATTTCCCACATATCCACTGAATGCATGATCCTATTAGTCTCAATCTATTTAGAAACCATAGTTTCATAGCTATATTCACATGTGCGATGTATTTTAAAAATACCTACATCAGATCATCTGCTAGGTGCTGAGAATGCAAAAATGAAAGATTCTTTCTCCGTCCAAGAGAAGAGCCAGTCCAATTAGTAGGTAATTACAGCTCTGCCTTATCACATGTTGTTCCTGTCTTTCTATATCTGAACAGCCCATTCAGTCCTTCATGATACAGAATTTAAAACTAAGTCAATTCTAATTTCATCCTTCTTCTGTCTGCACCCTGGTTACTTAGACCAAATCTTCTGAAATTTAGATTAAGAATTCCTTAAAATATGCATTTGGTAGCTCCTCTATCCTCATGCTACTAAGTAAACTCCTATTGTATCTTTTAGAATGTGTGGCAAATGCTGAATAAATCCTTGTGAAATTAAATTGAAATCATGCCAAAATTATCTCTACCATCATCAGCAGCAGCAGTTGACTGTGGCAGCAACAAAAAAAATAATTTAGAACAATTGTTAACCATCCCCCATCAAGGTTTTAATAATCCTTTTTATACCCCTGAACACCTAAATGTATGTTGCATAATTCAATAAATTTAAAACATTAATTAAATAAAATATTTTGCCAGAAAAGCTTGCTTTCTATATATACACAAAATGTACTGAGATATAAATATACATAATTTTTGATAAAAAATTTTCTGTTTCATGCATGACTTTCAGCCTGTATGTGTCAATAAATGTTTCTAATGATAATGATCCTTAATTTTTTTCATTAAAACACAAAAAATGAGTATTATGTTAAAAATAATAATTTTCCATTGATGGGCATGAAACCAAGGAAATTATCTGACCCAGTGAATTATCAACCCTTAAAGCTATCCTTTTACAACGTCACTTTAAAAAAGAACCAAATCCCATCACAGGAATTATATTAATATATTCAATTAAACATTATCAGTATAGATTTATGGTTTACTATGCAAAGGAAGATTTACTCGAACGCTAATGCAGCCTAAGATTTAGAGCCTCACACTTGCACAGGTCATTTCTAAGATCTAAGAACGGGAGGAAGAGGTTGTAGGATTAGCAATGTAATTATAATTTTGTAAAATGTCCAAAATAAATTTTTATATTTTTTGAAGCATTAAAACACACATATTTTATGTCAGACTGAGAGCCCATGAAACACCTATCTGTCCCTGGTTATCACTTTAAACGTTAGGTATGCTTCTGATGTTATTTGTCAAATTAAAGCAAACTGCTTGGCTTAAAAATTACTTCCTCATTGGTCTCCCTGATACAATCAGTATATTTCACTGTGAAAACACAAGCTTGAATGTGTGCTAAATATTACAGTAAAAATTTCATAATTAGCAATTCATGATATAACTATACTAATGGGCAGCTTTAACTCAGATTAACCACTACCATTTACTTATTCCAGGAAATATCTCAGGGATTAGGGAACCAAAGACTGCATGTCAATGTAGGATAAACATGCAGTTGCAATGAACACTACAAGTATTTATAATATGTTTTAAAACAAAGGTTCAGTATCTTAGTATATGTTGTTTTAAAAATTCTGTCGCTCTAGTTATGATTACAAATTTTCTTTTTCTTGTGTTGAAAAGTTTAATTTTGTTTAAGTTTTATGTTATTCCCTTGTATAGAAAGATAGAAAGGAATTCTAAATGAAAGTATTTTACAAATATAATGTTCATGTTTTTTCTTAGGCAATATCAAAATCAGAATAAAACTAATAAATACTCCCTCCATGATGTGTGCAGTTGATGGAACTGGAGAACATATGTTATGTGAATTAAACCAAACACAGAAAGACAAATTTCACATGTTCTCCTTCACATGTGGGAGCTAAATATTAAAACAATTGATCTCATGGAGGTAATAGAATGATGGTTACCAGAGGCCGGGAAGGGTAGAGGGGAAGGAGGGATAAAGTGGGGATGGTTAATGGGTACAAAAATATACTTAGTTAGATGGAATGAATAATATTTGATAGCACAACTAAATAATTATAGTCAACAATAAATTATGGTATACTTTAAAATAACTAAAAGAGTAGAATTGGAATGTTCCTAACACAAAGAAATGATAAATGCTTGAGACGATGGATACCCCAATTACCCTGATTTGGATTTGATTATTACACATTGTATGTATACCTGTATCAAAACATTACACTACCCTATAAATATATGCAACTATTATGAAGCTATAATAATTAAAAATAAAAAATTAAACTAATGCCACTAGGAAAATGATTACCTATTAAGTTCCCTAAAGATCGTTATTTTTTTGTTAAGTTTTGTCATTTAGGTTTTCTCTCTTTTGTCAAAGATTTTAGGTTTTCATATATATATATATATACACACACACACACACACACACACCCATCCCCAAATTGGTGAAGCTATCTTGGAATGCTGACTAAGAATTTATTGTTAATGTACCATCTATAAATAAAGGTTCTAAGTGAGAGAATGTGCTTATTAAATGAACAGCATCTGCCTCAATAATGACACAATTAATTTCATGTTACTACTTTAACCAGACATACTTTTACTAAATTGTACTTAACACAGTATATAATCTTCTCTACCACCTTGTCAGCACATCCTAATAAAATGATCCAATTTTGATGCTGTCTTTGTATAAAACTGTTATATTTGCTCCCAGGATCTGAGAATTACTTGATACAAATATGTATATTTTTATATGACATATATTGTATGACATACATGCTTGTTTTAAACACATCATGGTTCTCTAATAAGAAGTGTCATAAAAATTGTTAGATAGAACATATTGGATTCAGCCAAATTATAGTTTAAATGTATTGCTTTGCAAGTGAATTGTTGCAATAAATTAACCAAATTCTAGTTAGCTGAAAATCAATCCAAAAGTCATTAACTGAACTGCGGTTGTAGCAAATACCATAAAAGAATACAAGTTCAATTTTTGATTATTTGTTTATTTTTTTATCTGCCTATTTACTAAATACCTTTTTCTAGAAGGAAGTTATGATGGCTTATAAGGATACTAAATACAATGTGACAATAAATGAACAGCAAGGTAGCAAATATGGAGACACAGAAAGGACTTAATAATAAGAGAGAGTCAAAAGATGCTATGAACAACTTTTTGACATATGCCGTTGTTGTTTTGCAACAAATTAACTTTTGAACATTCTGGCAAAAAAAGAAAAGTTTTGAGATTCCAAGACTTAAAATGGAGATTAAGTGCAATGATTACTGATATTAAGATAACCTAATGACTTTTCCAAAAGAATTCATAAAAATAATACGGTGGAATGCAATTAACAAGATTATGGGCAATATCTCTACAGCAGCAATACACATGTGTTTTCTAGGATTTTTTTTTTTACAGCATATTTTAACTATAGTCCAATGTCATTACTTCAAAGAGCACGTCACTAAGAGGAATTAGGTAGTGGGTTGGATAATTCACCAACTTAATGATATGCTGATTCCCTTTTCCTCTCTGCTCTCATCTTCTACTCACTCCAAACCAGCCACACAGGCCTTTTTTATTTCCTCAAACACACCAGGCCACTCCTGCCTAATTCACTTTCCCCAGGTGTTCACTCTGTTCATTCCTGCACTTCCCTGCAGACTTTGTAAAAATACCACTTTCAGCTAGGCTGACTACCTTTTTAAAATTATAACTTCTCTACTGACACTCTTGATTTCCATTCTCATGTTTTTTGCTCTACAGGATTTATCAGCGTTTATTACATTCTTTGTTTTTATTTACGAGATTTTGCCTCCATCCCCAACTAGAATGTAAACTCTATCACATTCTCAGTGTCTTTCTCCATCTCCAGTTTCAGCAATTAGGACTTCGTCCTGACTGGCTCTAGCAAGAATTTCCATCAAAAAGGCTAGACTGATAAAATATGGCATCAGGCACTTGGGAACACCCTTTGCAAAGTCTAAATCAGTGATCCTCAAGGTACTTTCCTTCAGCTCACCAAAGTCTTCACCATTTTCATAAAAATTTTGTACCACTGAAGTTTTTATAGAAACTCTTTATACCACTAAAGGTTGGTGCAAGTACCTGACTAAATTTGATATTCATAAGCTAAAGTTAGGGCACTGATCATTTACAGACTCTAACTCAAAATTCTACAAGAAACGTGGTTGCCAAGAAACAACATATTTTTTTGCCAACCTCCTATATTATATATGTGCATGCAATGAATTAAAAATCCTGCTTTGTTTTCAGAAAGGATGCTGGATTATCAGTGATGTTTTGAGCTATTCAAAATTTTCAACTATTGCTATTCTTGCTTTGTGATTACCTTACTTTTAATTTATCTGCATCATTATCAATTTTCTTTTATCTGGTTTATTTGGGTGGATTAGTTACCTAATAACAGAATGTTAAAGTGTTCAGGCATTGTAGTCCAAAGACTAAATTGATACAGTTGATACTTATTATTCCAGGATTCTGTATTTGGGAATTCATCTACTCAATAAAATTTATTTGTCCATGGTCATTCATGGACATACACAGAGCAGCAAAAAATTTGAATCTTCTGATTCATATGTTCCCAACTAAGGTCGAACAAGGCAACACTCCTATCTCTTGATTCTGCTCTCATATTGTAAACAATTATCCTTTTTTTCAGTCTGGTTAGTAACACATTTTTCTTTTATTTTGTGCTTTCTGTCTGTGATTTTGCTGTTTAAAACGGCCCCCAGGTATAGAACTAAAGTGCTGTGTATTGTTAGGCACAGAAAGGCTGTGATGTGCCTTCAGATAACACAGAAACACACATAAAGTTAAGGGTTGATCACTGATAAAAATGTTGAGACCACAGACTCACAAGAATCTAACTTTTTATTTCCTCTAAGAGCAATGGTTCAGTATTCACTAATTTAGTATTCATATCAACTTTATAGAAATAACTACCATATGTGAGAGTCAACTGCACATAAATGATCACCCATCCAAGAGAAAATTTTGTTCTACCTTGACATCTATGTAAGCCCTAAATTCCACTTCTATGTACAAGTAGTAATCTACCAGTAGGGTAGTAGATGGCAAGGTTGTTTGCCCTAGTTAAGATAGTAGCTCTTACTGTTAAGTCCAATGAGACAGAAGAATAGTTAAAAAAAAAAAGGGGGGGGAGCAGGGGATAGAGGAAAAAGGGAAGGAAATGAGAAATACAAAGTAAAAAAAGTTTCAATTTCATATATTCTGTTTTGTATTCCCTTCTTTCCAATAGCATCACCTTTTAAAATGTCTAAAATGTTGACTTATAAATGCAAAATGATATTTTCCTAGGTGAAGTAACTCCAAATTTCTACCACAAAGTCACATTCAAGTATATAAAATGCTTAGGGTAAAAAATAGTTACATTCTGTATGTTTGCATATATTCGTATGTTATTTATATGTATGGTCAGATTATTGCATGCTATTTAAAACATAAAATTTAAATGTTGTTAAAAGCTGATTTATTTAATTAAATCAATGCTTTTCTTCTCAATCATGTTTTATCATGTACCAAATGTTGTTGACATAAAGTTAAATACATCTGAAATTTATAACAAGATGAAAGGTAAAATAGAGCCAATATAGTAAAGGGAATTAAGCTTTCTGTGGATTCAGTGTCAATTCTTTGATAAATTGGCAATGATGTGGCCATGAGACAGAATTGAATTCAAGCTCTGCCAGATGTTCCTTCTAAAACGCTGTAAGAGACTGGCAATTCTTTCCATTCCAATACCATCTTGGGCAGTTATTATTTGTAATTTATAGCTCCACTGACTTCCAAAGAGTATTGATGAGGACCATATGTGACTCAAGTGAAGATGGGGCCATCGCCAGTGCAATTGAGTCAGTGTCAGAGATTTGTGGAGGAAAATCCTCTTTTTATCTTCTTTGCCAAAAGGCCAGGAATAAAGTGAAGCAAACAAGGCAGTTCACTGTGCAAAATTTAAGGAGGAACTCAATCTCAATTGTGGACAAGTGCTAATGCTACCCTTGTGTTTCCCCAAGAGTGTGAGTTTTCTTAAGAGCAAGGCACTTAGGACACAAAATTTAAAGAGGTACTCACTCTCAGATTCATGCAAGTTCTGATAGCAGAGAACATGAAGAATAGTAGATATCCTGGGAATAAAAATAAACCAGTCTCCTCCATGTAGTTTTTTCCTGCTTTGGTTTTGTAACTTAGCCTATCATGTTCATATAATTCTGTATGAATTTAGGGTCATGTGCTTTTTTTTCTTTTTTTTTTTTTTTTGGTCATGTGCATTTGAACCAGTGTGTCAGTAGTTCTTGATAAAAATAATGATGATAGACACAGGTATACTTAGCATTTCATTGTAGATCAGCATAAAATGAATAAAAAGGAAAGCTCATTGACTGAAAAATATGGATTAAAATCACTAAATGGCTGAAGGACACTTCCCAATGAGCTATGATTAAAACTGAGACATGTGTCCACAATTTAGCTTGCCTAAACAGACATTTTAACAAAACCAACAAAAGTGGCACTTGTAATTACCATATTCTTATACACACTTTAAAGTTAAATAAGTTGTTATAATAGCTATACTTCTGTGAACAATAGTTATACTTTGTTGGTGTGCAGAACTACAGTATGAATTCTTACCAGAATTTTCACTTTATAGATGCCAGGGAGTAAGGGAGAAAGTGCATTGCCCCAAGTTATGTCCTGATGAATTTGTGATGCCAAGATATGTGTTCTCTCCACTCAACAAGATGTTTCTATTTGGATGGATAAAATATAAATTTATCCATTTGAGTGGATAAATTTGCTCCAGGGTTGAAGAGTTTTGCTTTTCACTTCTGGCTAGCCTCTCTGCAGAGATCATATAGTCTCCTTTTGGAGACTTTTGAGCTTGCAGGTGTGTTTAGCATTCACTTTACCAAGCAGCTTTAAGTACTTTCATGCTCAAATGTATAAAGTTTTCCTTAAAATCTATGTAGCTTCCTCTGGATATAGTCAACTGACATGATTAGTTTTGTGCATGAAGAAATACTTATCTTAGCATTTTCTTCAGCTTTATACTGTAGAACTGCATTACAGGAAGCCCCTTTGGATGATTAATTTCAGCATCATAGCTTTCATTTTCCTTAATTTATGAAAAATGGATTAAAAACTCCTCTGGCCTTCATTTCTTCTGTTTTTTTTTTTCTAATTATATCCTAGAACACCTGCTATGCAAAATGGTTTGTTTGCAATGACAATTCCTAAAAGCCTGGCAATGGTTCTCCTTATGAACACTCTATACCCCTCCCTTTATATGTTGGTAAGGCTATCATAATTGCAAAATATTTGGTTTCTACTTGTTTATCTTTCCAAAGACATAAATATAAAATGCTTGTCTATACCGGTATTTAAATTATATCAAGATTTTCGGTATCTTTTTCCTCTCAAAATGTCAGAATTTCACTACTCCGAAAATGTTGTGCAATCAGTATTAATTCTGAACACGTAAGCTGAGGATGTTTATATTCTACATTTGGGGACTAAAATGAATTAGTCAAACTCAGATTCTGAATTCAGAAAATAATGATGTGTAGGATCGGTAAGCCCTAGCAGTAAGTTCAAGCCAAACTTCAGACTAAATGAGGTTCTGACCTAAGGCATGGTCTTAAAAAAAAAAAAAAAAGAGGAATTTTCTTTCGAAAATTAACTGAGAGATTAACGACCAGTCTTTTTTATCTAGTTCCATTAAGCATCACTTTTCTTCAGTAGAATTCTAATGGCACTACAATCTCTTGCTGGGAAACTCTCAAAGATTTCATGAGCTTTCAAGATTTGAAAAGTATTTGAGACTAGAACAATCCTTTATGTATGTGTTGAGTTCTGTCCTTTTTCCAAATTTGTGATTTGAAAAGCTGTCTTATGTAATTTTAATTCTGAGTTGATTCTAAATATATAAACTATTAAAACAGCAGCTAAATACCAACAGATTTTTGGTATGCATAAAAGTACTACTTGTCGGGTGCGGTGGTGTGCTCTTGTAGTCCCAGCTATTCAAAAGGCTGAGAGGCAGGAGGACTGCTTGAGCAGAGGAGTTCGAGGCCTACCTGGGCAACATACTGAGACTCCTGTCTCTAAAAAAGTTAAATTAAATTAAATAAATTTAAAAAATTATTCATCAATAATTGCCAAAAGATACTGTCCAAGTATTACTCATCCATAATTACCAAAAAAGAGTACATGCGTTACAAATTCTGTTCTTACTCTAATATTTTATAAATATAAATAGTATCTTTTCTTCCCATTAAAAATAACTTTTATTTAACATTTAATACTTTATGCATTACAAAGCACTTTAGCAGATGTTATCTGATTGAAATCTGACTTCACCTTTGAGGAGGAGGGAGATCTGGTATTACCATCCCTTTGTGATAGACGATAGAACAAGGAATGGTAATTTAAAGGACTTGTCTGTGTTCACCAAGTGTGCCAACGTGACAATTTTTGCTTGGATTCGTCTTTGTTTTCTCCTTAGCTTTCTAGGTTGTTTTCCAAATATGCTTTAAAAAGCAAACACCTAAATAATGTCAGTCACAGAAAATAGCAATTGAATGCAGAGTAAAAATATGCACCACTATTATTAACAATAACAAGTCTTGACGAAACTTTCTATATTTCAGATATTAATATGAAGATGTTTGCATACAATATCTTAGTCCTAACAACAACTATGTTATATAAGATCTATTACTAAACCCATTTTACAGAAATTAAACTTAGAAAAGCTGTTATTTCTTAAGCCGATGTTATAGAAATTAAGCTGAGAAAAGTTGAGTTATTTCTAATTAAATGACAATAGTGAGACTCACACTGAGATCTCTCTGATTTCTGAACCAGATTTAGGAGGTGGCTACTAGGCTAAACTTCCTTTCTATGCCCTGGCTTAATCAAACCAATTCATTAGTATCTATGCCATCTGTAGTAGGTAACATATTCAAAGATGAATAAGCAACATGAAAACTGCCACATAATTTCCAATTTCCTATGAGAAACTAAACTGACAAAAAGCTTTTATCTTTTCAAAAGCCCTTACTTTTTTGGGTCAGCCCCCATTTCCATTATCTTCGATACTTTACTTCTGACAAACAACTAAATTTTTCCTGTCATTCACTTTGAGGAAGAAGGACGGTCATGCATTGAACAATCCAGACAGCCGCAAACAACCTATCTCTGAACCCCATTCTCTACCTGTTTTCCTATTTTTTATTTCCTTCTCCTTAGTGTATGGAAAATTTTAAAAGAGAGCCAGGGCCATCACAGGAATTATAGAAATGGCAAGGTTCGTAATCCTGTCATCAGAGTGGTATAACTATGATTCAAATCGAGATCTGTCTCCTGGGCCCCACATCTCCTGGAACCTGGGGTCCCAGCATGGTCTGAGAGATGGGAGTAGGTGTAGGCACTTCCAGTGACAGCCCTGGAGAAATCGAACTCACTTAGGTGCATCAGATTCAGTTACATGTAGAAAACGCAGCATCAGAACACCAAGGTTGTATGATGTAGTACCACTGCAATAGGCGGTCTCTCTGCTGGGAGGAGCAAGTATATGAAAGAGGTGGTTTTAATTTGTAAAACCAAAGGAGAATGGTGAAAGACCTGAAGGGAAGGGTAAGCAAAAGCAAATATTGACAGCCTATGCAGGAAGTTTTCATAGTTTGCTATGGAAGAAGAGATACTGAACTCCTCCTTCTTATGACATTTTTTTAAGGAAAATGATTTTTGGAGAGATCAACTTTGGCTTTCATAGTTAATATTTAATTTTATTATAGCTTTTGTTTAGGATATTCACTAGTTATATTTAATCCCTATATATTTCGTAGCAAAACTCAATTTTTCTTACGTTGTTTTCCTCAAGAGATGATAATGTTAATAGTAACTAATGCAATCATGGCTTGAGTTAGTAGAGGGATAGAATGTATACCAAATATCAAGATCAATAAAAATCCTGATTTCTATTGTTTTAACTGATTTATAGATTTTTTACAGATTATTGAGGTTTACTCTTGATCTTCCAATTTTAGGACATTGAAAAGCAAGCACAGCTAAGCATGAGGATAGTTCTGGAAATCATGTCTCATATGAAATGCTTGAGATGAAGAATTATTTAATCTTTTCAAGCATTCATTTAAAATTGGAGGGAGATGCAAAAGTGCTGCCTAAAAGATTTTAATAGTGAAAAGTAATTTAACCTCCTAAAAATAAGTTGTCTTAAAACTCAGTATTCTCTCACAATAACACAATATCTCATAATTTCACGAGCTGTTTATATATTCAATAATCATTTTTTGAGTATGTACAAGCATGACGCTTGGATTGGACACAGTTCCTTTCCTCATGAAGCTCATTAACTTTTAGAAATATACTTTCCCCCTTACTTTATTTCATGCTTTCCCATTCATTCCTTTCTTTATATGTTTACAACAGAATTGTGAGGTTAGTTTTGTTGCTTCTATTTTTTAAGTGCATGAAATGAGGAAAGTGGTGATTTGCTTGAAGTCACATCTTTTTGTAAATGATGGAGCCGGTGTGCAAACACAAGTCATGTGACTATCAAATGTGTATTTCTGTGACAATTTATGCTCCCACTAACAGATGGACCTCAGGCTGCCTGATCACCCATTAGGAATATTGTACAGAGAATTCCTGAATTCAGAAGAAAACTAGTATAAATAAGTTTTAAAGCCCCCAGCAGCTCTAATATTAAAAATGCAATAATAAAAAGAATATGTTAGTTTTATTTTTGATGAAAATATTTGATATTCATTTAATACTTAGATTCAATATGGGCATGTAATTTGATAAAATCAGTATATGTGATTTATGTGTATCTCATTATCAAAATTATATGATATACTTATCTGCTGTGTTAAATTCCAAGAGATATATTTTTGTGGAAAAATAATAAAAAGAGCCCTTGCATGACTGTTGAAGCCTCTGAAATAGTCTAAACACCTTCCTCCTTAAAGTTTCTAATTGAGCCACGCATCAGGTCTGGGTAGGCAGAAAGTTAAAAATGAAGTGTGAAAAACTGGACTTTACCAATGTGTCCAGAGTTTACTGAGAAATCAAACTTAAGTATAAATTAGAAGCTATAGATAGTATGAAGACAGCAACACTGAGAAAAATATACATATAGAATGTTAATAATTTCAATATTGTTTTGGTCATAGATATCCACTATAAAAACTTAATTGGATCTGAAACAGAATGTACTTCCTCCCCTGACTCTAACCCTAAATTCTCACCCAAACTTTTATGTATTTTCTATCATCAGCTGCACTCAAGTTCCCACAAACGATTTAATCAATGGGAAAACCAATCTTGTTTCAGATCACTACACTCCACAAGTGCTCTCCCAAAATCACTGAACGCAGCTGTTCTGCCATAGGTGAAAGTCTATTTGCAGGTGTTATAAACGATCAACCAAAAAGATAACTTACCCTTGGTAATAAAGATAGTATTTTTAATTTTAATATCTGGCTTTAAAGTATATCTTATCTTTCCATATTATTCTTGTAAAAATCACTTCTCCAAGGTTGTGAATGTACCCTACAATGCAGTTACTTGTATTTTAGTCACGGTTCTATATTTCCTGTAGACTCTATGTATGACTTTAGCTTTACAAGTAAGTTCGTACTATCTACTCTAAAAATGTGATAATTCTTGTGTGTTTTTTTTTTTTAGCAATATTTTTAACTGATGGTGGCTTCACTTTCCTTAGGTATAATTAAATCAAATCCCAATGACTAGAGCTCACCAGAATCTGATTCTCCCAAATAAACAAAACATCAGTTAACCACATGAATTCAGCTTTGTTATGATTCAGTTGAGAAAATTATGTAAACTGTGTGAGGAACAGAGTGGATGTGAGATACAGAAGATGTGAGATACTGAGTTTTTAGACATGTTATGGGAAAGAAAATGACGATTTTTATCTTATTTCTTCTTCATTTCAAAAAATCAAGTGCAGAATGTGTAATCTTTCCCTCTCCACACATATTCCACTCCAATATGGACTCTTAAATGACTCACAAATCAGAAAAATCTAATTTAGGCATGGTTTGACTAATTTCACTAGTGATCATCACAAATCTTTCAAACTCACATCTGTTGAACATTATGTATGTGTTGTCCAAATTTTGATTGTGTGTTTTTAGTTAAATACCTTAAAACATGTCAGCATTTTAACGAAGGAGATAAGTAAACATTCTAAGGGAAGCATTCTTATCAGATAATTGTGTGCTGTTTACACACACAACTTGCTGGAATGATGCTAATCATTTTGGTTCTGGAACTTTAATTACCATTCCTGTAACACAGTCCCATCTTGAAAAATTACCCTCCTGCATTTATCTTACAGAAGATAAGGATTCTAGCCTAACTAGAAATGTAGATAGCCTCGCCATACTGTCTTGTTTTTTCCCCACTATCTTTCAGCTCTTTTTTTTTTTTTTTTTTTTGTTCCCATGGTGAAAGAACAGAAGACAATTATCAGGCTCTTGGTGTTGACCTATGGCTAGTTGAAAAAAACATGGGTAAACTTTTCAAACCCTGAGTGAAACTACTTTTTCCATACATTTTTGAAATTGTTATGTGAACTTCTGTTTACTACAACTAAATGCAGACTATATTAAATATTGTCAAAATTTACTTGCTATTCACTCATTTCTTATGAATTAAAATAAATTTAGGTACTTGGTATGGACTCAATGGTGACCCCTCAAAATCCATACGTTGAATCCCTAACTCTCAATGTGACTGAATTTGTATTATAGATAGAGATTTTACGAGGTAAAGTTAAATGAAGTCATAAGGTTGGGACCTTAATTCCACAGCATTGGTAGTCTCAGAAAAAGAGGCTCTCTCTCTTCTGTCATGTGGGGACACAGGGTGGCTGTCTATAAACCAGGAAAAGAGCCCTCACCAGAAACTGACCTTGCTGGCATTTTGATCTTGGACTTCCCAGCCTCTAGAACTGTGAGAAGGAAATTTTTGTTGTCTAAGTCAACTGGTCTAATATTTTGTCATAGAACTGAACAGATTAATACAATACTGAAACTTTGTTTCCTCAAAATATAATTGGTTGATTTTATGACAAATTGGTATTAATTTTAGCTCAAATTGTTCCAAAATTTTAAAATTTAAAAAAAGGATAATTATTTGATATAAACATCTAGATATGCTTTCTAGCTCTTCTCAGTTACAGCTCTACTGGCTGTCTCCTGCTCTACTTATTTTACTCCCAAATGTATCTATTACATATATAAGGCACAGCTATGTGAACACCTCCTTTTTAACTCACAAGACTTTCCAAAGATTTAATCAATATTGACCACAAAACATAAAATATTATAAGATTTACAAAAGAATTATTAGAAGGAATTGTCATTTTTTTCAAAATTAAATATAATTCTATGAATTATTTAGATTTCAACTTTGTAAATACAACAAATATAAGACATTAGAATGTAATATCTTGTACTGCTTATTTTAATTTATAGGAATCTAAGTGTATTATTTTCTAAAATAATGTTTTGTGTATAATTATAATGGGTACATATTTGGGGCCCAATCTTACAATGTAAAACACTTTTTTTTTGTTTTTTTTTTTATGTTTTGTAAGCAATGTGAGAGGAAAACTCTTATTTTTAACTCTAGGAGAAAATTTTCTTGGAATTCTGGACTATAAAGAACATTATTACATGGTTCAGAAAAAAACAAAAAGCAAAAAAAAAAAATTAATTTCCCCAAGACATCCTAAATTGATGTATTTTTCAGAAACATAATCAATTACTATATAAAATTATGGATGTTACCTAATAGTATTATAGATTTAAATCTGGCCATCGTGTCAGACTAACCCACTCCTCATTCTCAAAATGGACCATAAACTGTACTGAATCATCCCTCGCATGCCCCTCAAACCTGTGGTAGTATTTATTCCCATCTATAATGAGAGCTTGGATAATTTTATGCCTCTTTCAGGATATCAGAACTTTCAGGTAATGTTTTTTCAGAGAAGGAACCTGTCAGACAAGACCTTAACCAAGTGATCAAATTCAATATCATTATAAATGAGTTATATCAACATCCTGTATCTACTGATATGATGCAGTGAGAAGGAAAAAGCATCACTTCTCTCTTATCCTTGCCAAAAACACATCTCCTGAAATGTATACATTAAAAGAAACATGAAACAGACCCAGCTTGTGAGATTTTCTACCATAATTCTAGTTAATTAAGAATGACAACAAATGACTAAAGAACTATCCCAGACTGGAAAATTCTAAGGAGATTAGGACACATGAAAGGTGTAATATTAAATTGGTTCCTATCAGAAAAAAGTGTTTTATTGGACAAATTGGCAAAATTTGAAATAATCTGTCGATTTCTAAACAGTATTATGCCAGTGTTAATTTTCTGGTTTATATGATGCTGTAGTAATACAAGATATTAGTATTTGGGGAACTTGATTTGGGAACAGCACTTTGCAACTTATTTGTAAGTTTGAAATTATTTCAAAATAAAAAGTTTTAAACTTTTGCCAATTTGATATCCATTTTATAGATGAGGAAATCAAAACTTTTTGTTTTAGAGACTTATTCAAAATAATGATAAAATGAGAACCTTATAGGGTTTCTGCTTGCTGATCTTTTCTACTGTATAAAAAGCTTCTCCCAAAATATAACTCTATAAGACTCTGTCCTACTTTCTTAGAAGATAAATCTCTCTTTGTCTTTTTGTTTGTTTGTTTTAAGATTGTATTTAAAAGATACTAAATCTCAGAGGTGTGCCAGGTATCCTTATACAAGCACTTGTTCATGAATCTATGAGTGAGTTCCTTTGCTTTAACCCCCATCTACAGCTGTTGGTTAGCTTTGGAATTTACTGCTTTCCATAGCCATCTGGTCACCTGCTTGGCTTACCAACCAGACTGTGAATTTTATGAAAGAATCTATTTTTTAGCTCTTCTGTCTAGCACAATATCTATCACAGAGTTAGTACTTGATAAGTATTTCAAGAAAGAAGGAAAGAGGGAAAAAGGAAGAGGGAAAACATAGAGGGCAGGTTTAACAACAGACAAAAAAGAATTTTTGGATACAATGTTAAGCATATTTGTCAAAACTAGTGTTTCTCTCTGGTAATCAACCTAAGACACATAATCAATAAAATCATGCCAAATGATTAGGACAAAATCTCTCCCAATAAAGTCCTTGCCTATATATGCTCAAACCAACAAAGCTCAGTGACTGTCCTGCCATTTAACTAATTTCGTCATGTATCGTGTTGAATCACAGAGACTGCTGCAGATTCTGTGAGTGTATCAGTGAGCAATGCCATAAAGCTTGTCCAAACAATTATAATGTGCTTTAAATAGAAAGACCTAAATCATCATTTTAGTTTATATTTTGCATTTAACAACTCAACATAAACACAATGTGGAAACACAGCTAGTATGGACTGTATTTTATTCTTTATTTTTGCTGCTTCTATCACCAAAGAGGCAGCAAGTAGAGTGTGTATGAACGTAAACAGATGTTAAAGAAGACAGCTAAGAAAGGGGGAGGGTAGAAGGGAAATTAGGGATAGAAATCTACCTATCGAGTACAATATACACTATTCTGGTACAGATACACTGAAAGCCCTGACGTCAGCATTATACAATTTGTCCACATAACAAAAAACTACTTGTACCCCCTTATTTTTAAAATAAAAAAATGATAGCATATTTAAACGATTTTGATCAACATACACAGACAATTAGGAAATACACAGCCCAATCTATAGTATCTATCTTGGCTATACCAAGGTATATAACTGAAATTCTCCCACTTCCTCCAGCTTTTCGCTGTATAATTTTACCTGATAAAGGCTTTGGTAATTATAACCATTTTGAAACTAAGATAACTTTGAAGAAAATTAGCAATATTAAACTGAATTAATAGTGGGTTTCTGCCTTTTAGTGGCACAACCTTACATGTTTTATTTTCAATATGTAGAAAGAAAACAAATAATAATTTTGAATTGTTGATTTTATGTGGAGAAAAAGCATTAAAGCATTTCATATCTTACAGTTACGCAGGAGTATTATAATCGCTAAAAATAACTGCCAAAAAGTATTTCTAAAAGCCTGAACTTATTTGCATCCCACAGAGATGATCTATGTCCAAATTCCTTTTGAAATCACCAGGAGTTCCATACTTCTATCAGCAAACTAACAGAGATAAGAACAAGGGCCTTCACAAATAACTCTGGTTATAAAGATATTATGAAAATGAGTTTTCTATATATTCTCAGAAAAAACAAACTGTCTTTGTTTTCTCCTAAGATTTGGTCTGATTTTAGGCAAACTACATATTCAGAGGATGTTTTTCCTGTGTTTTTTTTTCTTTTCACCAAAATCTATAGCATGTAAATTTTGTTATGATGAATACAGTCTTCCCTAAGTCATTGGTAGTTGGGATTTATTATTTTCTTTTTCTGTAAGTAATACAAAATTTCCCAGTTAAAGAAGCCAATTTGTAACTCAGTTTTTTTTTTTTAACACAACCTGTTTTCAAGATGAAAATGTCTTTTCTCAAACTCTGAATATATCTTTAGATATCAGGAGATAAAGAATCTCTTGGTGAGAGAGACTGCTGACATGTAATTAAATGCATTGAAAATGCTCACCAATACTTCTCAGTAAGCTTAAATTTAAAGCAAAGTGAATCCCTGCAAACTGCACTTCTATGTATTTGATTTCTAGTGGGGTAATAGGAATAAATTCTCCCTGAACGGGCAGGGAAGAAAAGAAAGTAGCAAAAAAGGCAAGAGTGATGTTAACAGCTTGGGAAGCAACTGCGGAAGAGGCACGGAGCACACATTTCAGTGAAAGTAATGGCCCAGAGCACGGCGATTGGCCCACAGCCCATTACGGTTGGGAAAGATGAAAAACACTTAATCCCTGGAACAGAGACTGGGTGGTTTTGTGGACAGATTTTTTTGTCAGATGGTTGAGGGACATTAAGTGAGAAATGCTTAGGTGACAAAAAGACTGGGCTGGAAAAGTGCAGTGTGAGGCAATGAAATGGGTGGAAACTGTCACCTCCTATGTGCGACAAATAGCCAGGTGAGTGATGCTATAAAGTCAGAGGAAGAACAGAAAAGACTGTCCGTTTCATTCTCCCCGTATACCGGCCAGAAAACAGGCATGATGATAATTAAGAAATACACTTAGGGAAAGATGCACTATTATTCTTTGAAACAGAAATCAATCAGAATAATGACTAAGGACTCCTTCCTTAAGTCTATACATTTAGGGTCAGCAGTTTATCAACTTATTTCACAAGAAAACAATGAAAAGTTAATGATAAAGGTTGCACCACCAGAGTCTAACCCAGCGCAGATGTCTGTGCCCTGGCAGTTACTCGGTAAACGTTCTAGAAGCACTCCCAGCCCCATTCAACAGACTGTTCTGTCTACTTTAGTCTTGGTTATCATAGGCAAAACAAACCCAGTAAATTAGGTGAAATAATAAGGTTGAAAGCCATATCGTGGCCTCGTTATCCTCAATGTCTTAATAACCAAATTTTACTTTCTGTTCAGTCATTTAATTGATCTTATTGGCCACAATCCACTAATATGAAGGCCTCCAAATTCAAAGGTCTCAAAAAATTCACAGATATGATTTCTCCAACATTTGAAATTCCTGTTTTTAGAATTTTTAACCTACTAATTATATTTCTACCATAATTTAATCCTATATAAATATAAAAATAAATGCTACATTTCTAAGCATATCCAAAACGGACCATTCGTCTAATTAACTGGAATAAATATATATACTAGTGGACCATAAAATAATGCCTGCTTTCATCTAAGAAATCACACATACACCATTTGACACATAATACAATAGATTATCCATAACTCGGTTAATTTATAATTAATATGTAGTGAAGTAGAAAATATAATGATGTCCAGACTAATTGAATGTATGTTCCAAATATTTTAATCTCCTTTATTCAGTAACAGACTTGACTTGTAGATATCATTGTTCTTATTTTAGAAATGAGAAAACGAAAATGTAATATTAGGCAACTTACCCCCAAGTTATACAACTGGTAGGAAGTGGTAGAGCCAGCAATAAAACTGATGTTAATCTGACATACATTATACTTATCCAATATGCGATTAAATTAAGCTATAAAGTTTATTAAAGCCATCATTTATATTTTCCAAATTACCTAAATGGCTAGAATTTTGTCAGAACAATTAAAAGCGTGGTCATCTAATTAGCATAGGTTAAATATACATCTGTGAAAAGTTCTGATAAGGTTTTTTTCTTTTCTTTTCATGATTATCTGTCTAGATGCTCCAACACATCTTCATCTATAAGTTTTAGTTTTCTTTGTCCTATAAACATTTCTGGTCATAGCCATCAATTTCTGTACACACACAAACACACACACACACACACACACACACACATTTTATGTACCCAAGTGATCAAACTGTACTGAGGTCAAAATTATTCTTATATTGCTGTTTATTCAGAGCACCAACCTAAAAAATCATTTCATCATCTCATATATAAAATCTATAGTACTCCAGTTCTCTGCCACTTTTTATTTTTAAGAAAATATAAGAATTGTTTCTGTAAGGTCTTGCATTTCTCTCATCTATAAATCCTCTCTCCATCTCAAATTATTTTACTTCCCTTCTTCCTGTATTTTAATCAATTAAGAGGTTTTCTTCTTTTTTAACCCATTTCTATCCTGAGTTTTACTGTCAATGGCTGTATTGAAGTCCCAATACACAGCATGAAAGAGATAAAGGAAAACTAACTTTCCCGTCACATAAAATTTGCTAAGCAACGTTTTCTGATGAATTGAAAGGGAAATACGAATATATCTTACTACCTAATCAATAAACCACACAATTTCTCTTAGAAAAATAACAACACCATTGCCCAATAACTTTGTACATGTTTGGAAATTAAGTAACATAGGGACATATATTGTTAATAATTTTAAATTGACTTGCAGGAGTTATTTGTATATAAGCATTCTGAATTATTATGTGAAGGTTATAACATTTTTTAAAAGGGCATTTACATTTTAAAATTGTACTGATTTTTAAAATATCAACTTTACCCAGGAAATTCCATTTAAAACCAAATTAATTGGGAATATTTTTGTTTTTAGAAAATTTTACATTGCTGCAAAAACATGATTTCACCTAATAACTATTGACTCTGTAAATTAGTTGAATCTGTCAATATGTCCGTTGAAGAAAGCTTGATGAATTTGTTAAATTTCCATTAAAAATGAATTAAATTAAGAGGTAGATTCTTAGTCAATAACATTACATAATGATTACTCTTCTCACTTTTTTACATGAAAACAAGTACAAAGAGAGTGAGAGAGAAATTTAGCGCATGTATATTAATAGTATTTAGTATGCTGATATTGATAAAGTAGAATGGCTATAAAAATACATACATGTACATGAAACTCTTGTGTACTTACACATACTTTCCTAGGATAGGAAAATGCTGTTACTTAGCCAAAAAAAACAAAAAAAAAAACCCTAATCCACATTCCTAGAAACCTTTAACTTACTCAAATTATTTTGTTTACAATACAGTGCTAGTCCGTATTTCTAAAATATAGAGATAGTAAAAGGAAATAATAATAAAAATAATAAAGATTACCTTGATTTATGTAGATGCTCATCAATGAAAATAATTTCTACCCTTACTTAAGGTGTGCTCAAATGAAATAATGACCCATGGAATAAATAACCTCTATCTTTCAAAGTTGAAAAATTGAATTATAGATAAACTCATTAGTTAGCTGTGCTTCATTTTATCAGAAATAGAAGCATAAAATGGACAAAGGGAACTGGTGAAATACAGACATAGATTTCTTACTAATATATCGTACTTAGGAAACCTTTACCAATACTCAGAATCAAATTGAGAAAGTCAGGAAATCTTTACAAATATTGAAATAATTGAACTTTCAGTAGACTAGGGACTGGGAACATGCCATGAGAATGGCAGGGAAAAGGCCATGCTTTTTTTTGTTGTTTTGAGACAGAGTCTTGCTCTGTTGCCCAGGCAAGAGTGCCTTGGCATCAGCCTAGCTCACAGCAACCTCAAACTCCTTGACTCAAGTGATCCTCCTGCCTCAGCCTCCTGGGTAGCCAGAACTACAGGCGCATGCCACGATGCCTGGCTAATTTTTTCTATTTTTAGTAGAGACAGATTCTCACTCTTGCTCAGCCTGGTCTCGAAATCCTGAGCTCAAGCGATCCTCCTGCCTCAGCCTCCCAGAGTGCTAGGATTACATGTGTGAGCCACTGCGCCCAACCGGCTATACTTTCCTGAAGCACCATTTGGTTCACAAGGCCCTCCAATGAAAACCTCCCACCTAAATATTCAGACAGAAGGAAGCTGTGAGGGGAAAAAAAAAACCTCTCCATCTGGCTAACTCTTGGCCACCAAACAAATGCACCATGAACTGCCCACCATTTGTCTAATATCATTTCTAACTGACTTCTGTTCATGTTCATTTTTAATCAAAAGGAAATTTTACCAAGCAACCTAAAAAAAGAAAGAAAGAAAGAAACCCACAAAGATATATCAAAATGAGACCAGTAAGAAAAGTGGATTTGAATTGTTCATAATCTAGAGCCATTAGGACCAATAATTTCACTTTGCAGTTTTGATACTGTATCAGGGTATGATTCATACGCATAAATGTTAGTATGGACATTATTTACATAGTATCCCAAAAGAAGAGGCTAAAAAAATCAACTGGCTGTAAAAGCCCACTACTCTGCATTTATTAGTGGATATTTATGTTCTAATTTTGGTGAAAAAAATTTTATCAGTATGCTTCAATCACAGTAAACTAGGCCTCTGTAGGATCCTCATCTGTTTTTAGGAAAGAAGCATCACTCCCTAACATACAGCACTGTACTGAATATAACACTCTGTTTACAACTTGGAAGTGGCTAATGCCAAAAACTTCATAAATTCTTTCCTAGAAATGATGTTTTGTGTTTTCCATCCCCATAGCAAAAGTTAGCAGTTTTCCATCCAACCACAGTCATTGACAATAATCATTTGCAACTTTGAAAGGCCAAATGCCCTACCTTTCCTACATAGAGGGGGTCTGAACCCATGTATTCCTCCAGCACAAAGAACTGATTCCACACCCAGCTGCGCTTCGTCCGGGACCTCCCTGATTGGAAATAGGGCTTTGATCTGGACCTTGAGAGTTCTGCTTGACTCATCCCAGAAAAACACAGGAAAAGAGCTATTAGCTGCAGAAAATGGCAGAATTCCACTTTGCCCAACTTCATCTTTTTTTTTTCTTTCTTTTTCCTGTGTAAGAAAAAAACCTTGACAAGAGAAAAGGCACAGTTCCAGTTGGCTTAGTAGCTTTTGCCTCCGGCAGGGTGTCAGCTGGGAGTCCAGAGATAATAATTTGTAGAGTGTTGGAGTGGAAGAGGTCACCACTGCTGAACAGCCTTCGCCAAGGAATGGTGTAATAGGTACCTATCAGAACAAAGAGAGGAGCCAGTGTCAAAAACAAAAACACATAATAACATTTAGCTTTTATTTACTAGCCTAATATTGATTTTCCAAAGGTATTATTTGTATAATCATTAAAATATTAATTATATACTTGGAAAATTACAATAATCATGGCCATATTTGTAGATTACATAAATACTGCTGATACAGGATTGTCCTCATTCCATAACACAACCTTAAAATATCACGTTTCTTCTAGGGTATTTTATTTGAGCATATGGTTTATTTTACACAAATGTAGCAGCATCATTTTAAAAAGTATTTTAATGTTAGTCTTTATTTTTTTTCCTTTATATTACAGTCATTTTCATTCATTGGTATTAGAATGTGAAAGCAAAGCAACTCAAAGCAGGGATTTAAGCAAATGGGAAGGACATATGCTGGTTTAAATCTCTTCTGTGAAACTGTAAAGAGAAAGAAGTATGAGGTGGTTCAAAACTGGTTGATTGATTCTGAGTCACAGAACACCAGCTGTTTTGATGTGTTCTGATTTGATTGTGATCAGCTGAAAAGCTCAGTAGTTTCTATTTTCTCCCTTTCAAATTTATTGTCATATATGCTGTGTAGCATGTGAGGTTATGCAATTACACTGCAGTCATTTGCTATCCTACAAATATTTATTGAACACCTTGCACATAACTTGTGCATAGTAGGGCCATTCTCCATAAACACTTATAGAATTGAATTACATTGATCAATAAACGGGTGAGAAAACACAACTATATTTGTGAGCCCCACAGATTGTTGGCATGCATCCAGGAGGTTGTTTAGCAGCAGCATGGAAAAAACCTTTTATTCTAATATCTATTTATTTCAGTTACAGAATTCTGATTATGCAAGAGATATAAAATAAGTTACAAAACAACCTTTCAAACACACCCCCAAAACACAGAGGAATGAGAATTTATGACAAAGCGCTCACTTAAATCATTATGTTGCACTTTGGTTTATGAATTCATTTTACTTCCGATAAATAAAGCAACCACAGAATGATTAAGGCAAAAGATTGTCATTTGTTTATTCCTGTTATTTTTGAAGAATAAGAAGTGCAAATTATAATTTTGAGAACATGAAGCCAAAAGATATCTCCCTGTTAAAGCAGAAAATACACAATCTTTATAAGCTTTTCCTTCTTTCTACATGTCTCTCCTATAACAGAAGTGTCTGTTATTCAATAGAAAAATATTTCTGATAGCCAAATTTCTTAAGAAAAACTCTATATAGAAGAAATGTAAAAGAATGTATATACATGTATATAAATTTATTAAATATGTTAAATATTCCACACACCTGGAAGAAACATGTTGCATTGACTTTGAGCTCTATTAATATGAACATATACATTTTAAAAATATCTCTACAAAGTTTTGATATTCCAGAGTGCATTTAAGAATGATCCAATGTTCAGCTAATTGATGTGTGCTGAGACCCATCAGCATAGTAACTGTTATTAGAGCAAACTAACTCTGGCCTGTGCATTGAACACAATCTCCCAGAATCCAGATCTCCCATCTAAGTATCAAAAATGAATTTACTGCATTTAGAAACCACCTTAGAGGGATAGTTGTTCTAGACTTAGAATTATAAAGAGCAAGTAACTTGGGGTCATGCCTTGATATACCAACGTAGGCCCCTCGATTACATTGAAAGATCAGTGGAGGGAGGTCTGAATAACCCACCTGAGAGACAAGCTGTCTGGAGTTGAAGAAGGCAAGAAATGCTGCACTAGTGTAGATGAGTCCAATGATGAGACAAGAATCAAAGGAAGTGACCTTTAGTAGGCATTGCTGTTGGCATGGGAAGGAGCAAGGTCACGTAGCTTCCTTCATCTGGTTGCAAACCACATTCTTGGGGCTGGGGAGGGAGGGTTTAGAGTTGTGGTCATATGACTGACACCAGAACGTGAAACCTGGGGCCAAAGAACAGTTCTAGTTTCACCATCTCCTTTCTCAAGAGAGAACGAATTATCTCTTCAAAATAATGACATAAACATTTTGGTCCCTAACATGTATTTTTTTAAAAGTGATAAAACAAAATTATATTATTTAGACTACTTTATGAATTAAGTGGACTTGGTAATAATCTTTGAGTATGAACACATATCTAACTTCTAAAAAACTAAATAGCAAATGAGCTTTTGGAATTCAAAAGTTGGGGAGTTTAGTACAAATTATACACTGGTGAAGATTGTGGGTGTCTGCATCCTATAAAGATCCAAATTCTCGGTCTCTCATGTCCTAATCATGTAATATTGGGTAAATTAAATTTTAAGAACTTAAGTTTCAGAGATGAAGCCTCAAGCCTCTCACCTATAAAACAAAAATGATAAAAATGGCATCTGCTTCATAGAATTAAATGAGCAAATCATGAAATGCTAAGAATAATGCCTTACACATCAAAAAGCAATAAAAAGTTGGGCAGGTGGGAGGGAGGAAAAGGGGATAGGCATATTCACACCTAATGGGTGTGGTGTGCACTGTCTGGGGGATGGACACGCTTGTAGCTCTGACTCGAGTGGGGCAAAGGCAAATATGTAACCTAAACATTTGTACCCTCATAATATTGTGAAATAAAAATAAATTAAATTAAAAAGAACAATAAAAATAGCTGTTGGGATTATTACAATCACATTTTTAGTTGAAACTGGTTATGTTAAAATTGAAGTTGGTTTGTGAGATTGTTAGTTTTCATTTTAATATCATCTATAGTCAAATGTTTTAGACAACTCTTAAGCTAAATGAAAACATTCTTCATAGTTGAAGTTGATGCCAAAGAACTATATATAGTTATGAATCAAAATATCTAGATAAATACAAAGAAATGTGCTAATTGTTTTAAGAAGAAATATAATAATTTCTTTCCTAAAGGCAAGCCCTCTAGAATTTTTTGTAAATCAAACACTAGTATCAGAATCGGGGATATTAATTTGAGTTCACTAAGGTGTTCACTGATGAGGAACAAAGGGAACATAATCTAAACTAAGGATAAGATGACTGAGCTTTTGCTCTTATGACCTCCACCACTTGCTGTAAGACCTTGGATCCCTCTGGGATTTTACTTTCCACATTTTTAAAATGAAGGAGCTGAACCAAATTATAAAGTCTGTTTTTTTTCAGATGTTACTTTTCTGCTCTTGACGATTACATAAAATTTATTTTGTTAGCTTTTTAAAAGTTGTGATAAAATGTGTATTATTAATAATTAAAAATAAAAGGTAGAGAAGTTTAAGAAAGATATAGGAATGTAAAAGAAGCATTTGGTCTGCTTATGAAATGCAGCATGCTCTTTAACAAGAGCTAT
The DNA here is from genome assembly GCA_963575035.1 of Avahi laniger. Taxonomy (NCBI): domain Eukaryota; kingdom Metazoa; phylum Chordata; class Mammalia; order Primates; family Indriidae; genus Avahi; species Avahi laniger. Next base: position 169,652 of record CAUYSK010043310.1, read on the forward strand.
TGAATTTTCTCATCTTGCCTCTTGAAGATAATTTCTCTTTCATAGAATAAGATTGTACATTCATCAAATTAGCTAAGAGAACATATAAAGGAAAGGAGTTACAAAATACACCATGGATGATATTACAGTCATTGAGATAACATTTGTGAAGGAAAGATACCTGATGATTGTATACTGTCCTATTTAGATCAAGAGTTTTAAAAGCAGCTATTAATAGTATTAACATAAACCTTGGTGAATGGAAATAGCCAAGCTATCTTTGTAACTGTAGTATCTAGAAAAGAAGTAGGCACATAATTGACATTTGGAAAATATTTACGGAAGATTTATTTTCATTATGATGAACCTCATATTTTAATACAGAAAATTAACCATATAATAAGTCAATATATAAATTCCTGGGTAACTCTTCTATGTTTATGAATCACAGTCTTGTCGATTCCATTATATGTCTCTGCAGTATTTGAAGTATTTGACAGGCTCTTAAGCCAAATGTTCTTTACCTTGCGCCAAAGGTCTACAAGAGTGCAAAAGAATACTTTACCTGGCTTTGTGTACATAATTGCAAGAAAAAATTCTCTTTTATGAGGGAGGTAAATCTGCTGTCATACCCATTCAGGAGTGTACTTAGTAAACCAGAAAATGGTGTCTGAACTTATGAACTAAAAGTAAGGACATTTCATAATTTGTTCACCAATTTTTTGGTAGTTACCAAAGCTGCCAGGAATATACACCTGACACGGCAGGGCACAGCTGTCTGGTCACCGGTCAGGTTCCCCTTTCCTCATCAGTCTTCCCCAAATCCTTGCCTTCCTTTTCAATCACATCTGATTTTCAAGGTAAAGGCCAGTATAACAGTTCAACTCCATGCATTCTGTCCTGAGTCAGCTTATCATGAAAGAAATAAAAACCCTGAAGAATGATGAAAAACTTTTAGTTCTGTGTCTATGGTTGTCAAACAGAAGTAACTAACACTTGAACTTGAGATTTTCTCATCTGTTGCATAAACTCTCCAAACAAGCTTTTTATCTTCTCACAAAGGTCAACATTATTGTGGTATAAAGGTATTACAATAACTTTTTTTTTCACATTTACATGAACTTGAGCGCAGGACTAGTTACAATTGTTGACTTTTCACAATGGATTAAATATTGCCTCACAAATCTGTGCCCTAGAGCAAAAACAAAAACACTGCGTCCCTCTTTAGACTTTCAAATTGTTTCTCTTCTCCCTTTCTTCTGCCTCCTCTCCTCTCTGAGTTTCACACACAGGAGTTAACAAGAGCCACACCAGAAAAAAGCAGAGACCCCTGCACCCATGCTGGATGGTGTGGTATCCGGTCTGCGTGAGAAAGCTTATACGAGTGACCTTCTGGAGGTTTGGACAGCTGACCACTTGACTATTACTAGTGCAGGAAAAAAGCACATTAAAAAAAAGATGTATTGGTATATAGTTGAGGGAACTTGTATAGATCTGTGTCACCTTCCGCGCAACTGTGGAGCATTATAACTCTGAGGAGAAAACGAGGAATAGGTTATATCTGTGGAGAGAATTGAATAGGGGTCAGCCACTGATGTTTGAAAGAGTAGTGGTGATGGCTAGTGAACTAATAAAGAATCTGAAATAAAAAATTATCCGAGTAAGTTTTAAAATATTTCTGTTCGATATATTATTCATTTTTTTTCTAAACTGAAAATACATGAAAATCACAAGTAGTACTGTGATCAGCACAGTATACCTAAATCAATCAGAATTAAAATAAAACTTTGAGAAGGAGATTGGAAATGAATCTCCTTCTCAAGGAAAGGGGGAAAAAAAGGGAGAGGGGATGAGAATCCCTCAAGCAGTATTTACTATATCAGCATCGTTTATTTGACCTGAAATCACTTTATCATGCTACCATTTTGTCCCAATTATTTTTTCAATGAATTAGCAAAGTATTAGTTCCAAGTAGGATTATTATTCCTTTAACCTTAACATCTAATATTATTTGACTGAAACAAATTCATTATTATACAGTTTTCTCAGAATTCCTATTCTACTTGGCATATCTGAGAAACCACTTTTAACAGATCAACTGACTACCATGCTCTTAATCAAATGCTTTGTTCATACTTAAAAACAATGACTAAAGGTCCCTTCACCAGAAAGATGCATTTTTATGCATTAGCATATCAATTGTTAATCAGCAAAAGTACAAATCTTTGAGAATCTGTTCCATCTAAATTAAAATCAGCATCCTCAAAACATGACAAGTGTATATCATATTCAGCCACTAGACATTAACATATAACCACAGTAGTTTTTAAAATGTCTAGTTGCCAATTAATTTATACATGCTAGACTACCTTTTTTGAAAACTACGTAGTGCTATATGCTTTCTAGAAATAGTATGTACTACAATATGTGACTATCAACTATATTAATGGGAAATATATTACTATTTTTTGGTTTTGTGGCCCTTGTTAAACTGGAATGTGTTTTTTGTGGTCCTATATTAATAACCACTGGCTTATCACAATGAAGGACCTTATACCACCAAAGCTTCTCTAAATTCTAAGCAAGAGCAGCTGCTCATTCTCTCTACTGCCTGGAGTCCACATCAGATCTTTTGAAATCTGAAATATGTCTTCTGAAACTGTTTTGAAATATGTTTAATGTATGCCACACTAATACACACTTAATTATCAATAGTCATACTGATGAAAAGAAGTTATGCCTTTATTTTAAAAATGGGTACAGTTCAAAATTAGATGGAGCACGACAGTCTGTTAATAAATTCAATAATTTGTGTTTTCTAGGAAAACAATTGTAGGAATGACATTTGAGGACTGTCAGTGTACTTAATAAAATAATCCATAAGAACCAGAAAAATCCAGAGTGATTGACTGCCAAACACCTCCAGAATCTGATATTCCCTGAGATGTTTGTTGGCTGATCTATAAAACATAATAGCACAGGAAATCATAGTTGTAACAATAACAATAAAATGAAAAAAACAATTGTGTTGGCCTATTGGGGGAAACTGTCATTTCTAAGACTGATTTAAAGTTGAAGTGCATTTTGACAAGCAGCATATGTTAATGAATCTTTATGAAGGGTGAACAATACAAATGTTTAAAAGCGGAAATGACACCTCTCCACAGCAATGGGTAGAAGGTACGATCTAAAATACTACCATTGCCTTAAGAGCAACCTTCCATTTATTAGTTCTTTTGTATAGTCTGGGAAAAGAAGTCTGTTCTTTTTGGATCTTTTTTGGGTATTGAATGGCTTTATTTGAATTCAGTGAAGAGACTGCCTCCTGATTCATTCAATGTCTTATTTAAAAACCTTCATTTGACCTTGTTTCCCCCAGACAGCTGCCACCTGTTACCACTGACACCCTCTCTGTGATTTATCTCTGCCCACAAAGTTAGTCTGCTTTGTATAAAGGATAGTACTTATCCATTATTGCTTTTACTCATTTTTAATGTACAATTGCTGAATACATTTTTGGTAATACCAAAGGGGAAAAAGATATATTGTAATCCCCTCCCATTCATGACTGAGCAGATGTCAGAACACAACACTAGAGAGAAAATGCTCCAGGACAAGGAATGTTCTAAGAACTGTAGCCACACTTTATTTCCAACTGCAACACAACATTATAGCTATTAAGGACAATGTCTATGAGATAGACAAAGAGAATATCACTTCAATACTGAAGAATGTAATAGTTTTATTCTCATGAGGGTTCATGTTAGAGGATTTTAAAGAAATCCTCAAACTCTGTAACTCCTCATGTTCAAAGATTCCTGAAGTGGGAGAACCAGAGATGAGTAACGTATTTGAACTGGAACAGACATTACAAAAAACAACACAGTCCTTTCTTTCTTTACTAAGAAAACATTTCAAATCTACATAATTCCAGTGAAATGCCCAAGGTCACACAGCTAGTTTTTGATGAAACTGAGCATAAATAGATGCAATGAGCATTTCAAAGTGTTTGTTAAAAACTTTTCATTTGTGTAATGAATCTCCTTTTAATGTGTGAACTTTGGAATTTATGACTTTTTCCAGAAGCCAAGAAAAGTAGATTTGATTGTACTCAAATTTTTATAGTTTTAATTTTCAAAGTAGTACATCATCATCATTACCATTCAAGAGGGCAGGGAATGCAGATTAAGAAGAAAAAGTGGAGGAATCTATTGTCTAGGCTCGTCTGCTTCTGTGTTACCAAAAATGAAGAGTGAGCAATATCTAAATTTAAAATTGCCTTCTCCCCTCTAAACATCTCTAGAATAAAAAAAAAAATTCCTAATACATTATGACACTAAGTAGTTAACTATTTCCACTGAAATTTGAACAGCCCATTGAATATTTTAGAACTCAAGAAAATATCTTAGGCTATAAAAATACATATATAGGGCCATTTTGTTTGGCAAAACAACTGCCATACCAATTGTACCCTTTTGGGTGGTGTTCTAAATCCTGTATTTTGAGATAACTGCTCCTAATATTCTCATTATAATCATCTAGATTTAATTTTGCCATGTTCACCTCCTAGTATAGCAATATACTGTCATTTAATTTGTTGCATCTGTATACCATTTAAAGTTTAACATAACATTCAATAATTTTAATACTAATGAAAGAGCCCTCTATTTTGTACTTAAAGGGTATAATTTTTTACATTTTAATTAGCGAGGCTAGGGACTCTCTCTGATATGTAACTTCTCACATAAAGAAACTGTGATCAAATCCATTAGCTCCTTGTGCCAGATAACATTACAGCCACAGACCACAACCTCCTACTGTTCATTGGCCTAAATATGCAGGCAGGGGCCCTGGAAATGAATCACATAGCCTGTAGTGTGCATCTGGTTATCAAACATGGAAAGAAAACTTCTCAAAGTGGATTATAGAGTCAATTTCAACTAAGCACAACCTTTGCCATGGGTGAAAGGAATAAAAAAAGGGATAAAGAATAGTTTACAATTATATAGAAGAAGCCTCTGTAAAATAAAAAGTAAGCCAAGTATCAAAGCACAGTCCTTCTGAATTACTTATGTAATAACAAGATTCTAAAATTATATTTAAATGCCTTTTTTGTATATACTTTATTCTTACTAGAAATCTTAGCTGTATCAATTTAAATTTTTAATTTACCCTAGTATTTACCTTGTGCCAGATGTGATATATGTGACTTCAGTAAAAATCATCATGTTTCAATAAACACTTTGCAAAATAGCAGAAAAGAAATTCTATCAGAATGAAAATCCATACTATAATCTGAAATGAATATATGGACAGATGCCTGCATATTAATTTGCACCGGTAATTTTTTCTGTGAGACTTGCAGAATGACAAGGGGGAAGTGTTTGCAGGGATATATTTCTGCAGAACCAGCAAATCCCCAGAGGAGGCACTGGTGTATTGCTGGTTACAGCTAGAGCCGCTCTTCTTGTCAGAGGCTGGGGAGATGGTCACACACAGGACTCTGATCACATGTCTTCCTTCCTTGTCCTCAGCTCCCCTTTATCACCCCAGCAAGTAGCATCTGATTCCCTCATCCAAGAAAGAAAAAGCTTCCATCTCATCCTTTTCAATCAACTAATGTATGTTAGTTATTTTAGAAGTTCCTGAAACTCCCAATTTAAGCTAAAGCTTTGAAGCCTTCCAATCAAGTAAAAGACATTTTTTGCCTGTGAGAGAACCGTGATGTGATACAAACTATTAAAGTGATAAATGTAAAACCTTATAATAACCAGGAAGATTGGAATCACTCAGGAGGAAATATTCACAGCACAATTTATGAGTTTAGTTTTTTATAATTTCTGAAAGATTTGACAAAGAAAGTATGTGACTCTAGACAAAATTGCATTCACTTCCTAATATGAGTATACATTCTGAGTTTATATTAGCTTTGCCATCAAAAAGACCAAAGTGCTGAATAACAGACCAGCAGAGAAATCTTGCCTGAGGAGAGACAGTCATTTGATTTTTAGACCAAGAAAGGCTGAACAGTGGCCAACTTACTGTGCTCTCGACCCTCTCTTCTCTTCTTCATTGGACACTAAAACCTAGAGTCAATTCAAGGGTAAATTGCTGTAATATAGATGCTTTACAATTACACTTTTATAAGAAAGGGAAAAGTTCTGTGCTATTAAATCCATAAAAGCAGACTTAAGAAGAGTTGTGATTCTGTCAACTTATTGTTAACACAATTCTAATGACCTATTTCAGCCCTTAATTACAATAATATTTCACGTTGTAAGTGCACAATACCCTTTTATTAAAGCTGCAAACCCTAATAGCTTTTAGCAGGGTGATGGTCTGCACTACTGATTATTGTTTTCTTTATTTTTCTTTCCACAGACAGATTTTCAGCTAGCTTTCCCAGATAAGACTATTAACATTGGATGTTACCTAATTGCTTCTGCCACACCACTCCATATGAAATACTAACATATAAGCAAGACTTGCACAAAGTTGCAAGTTTGACTGCCTGCCTCATTTCTTTAGCACTGTAATTCATACTGTTCCAAATAGCCCTAAAAATAAAGAAAAGCATTCTTAATGCATTTTGCCTTTACATATAGTAGCAAGAAAAGAGCTTAGGTAAACCAAAGTCTAATTAGTTGTTAGAAAAGAAGTAATTTTTGGTCAGTTACTGAAAGCTTTGAATGTAATTACTTTTTTCCTAAACTCTTTTCTCCCCTAACAATTTGTCTTTATAAAGATACTCTTAAAACTATTTGGATGTTCCTGGCAGTGTGTCTATACAAACTTTTCTTTTAAACAAAAGCTGCTACTGCTCCTAAACTCTTAATGTATACATTTTGTGTGTGTGTGTGTGTGTGTGTATGTGTGTGTGTTGCTAATATGGTTTTTAAAATAAATACTTGCATGCAGCAAGAGCCATATATTGACAAGGTACATTTTTCTATTTCTTTTTGTACAAAGTTCTGTTTAATCTACTTTTATATGAAAAATGATCTGAACACCTGTCTGGTTACAGAAATTATGGAGGGCAAGTCTCTCTTAAAGGTCTTTCACTTAATAAAAGATCTAATAAAGACAAAATATTTCTTGAAAAGCAAAAAATGTTTTAGGTCTATTCATAATTCAATTTGCAGATTTCCAAAGCCTTGAGATGCCCAGTCCTTGATGGTTTCTCAACTGTTTGCCATTCCCAGTGCCTGGTGAACTCGTTGCCAATCTTTACTCACCTGAACTCTGACATCTAAGAGATCCGTAGGGTTAACGATCTAAAACGTGAAGTGGAACAGAGTAATAGGTCTTTTCTCATTAATCCACACTGGAAGGTTGTATACCAGCAACTAGCCGTGTACCATGTGCACCCACGAAGAAGTCCACCATGCATTCAGAGAAGCAAGACACCCTTTTCCCATCGCACACCTAAGGTACAGCCAGTCGGAGGGGAAGCAGGACGCAGAAGCACCATATCAGCAGAATACTAATTACAGGAAAAAGCAAAGCACCCTTAGGTGAGTTCCACCTTCAGGAAAGGCAAAAGGTGTCTACCGCGGATGGTTCAAAGGACTGCGCTGGGGAAGACGCTGCAGACTGCGGCACATACCCCCTTCCAGCCTCAGCCCTCTGCAGAACCCGGCGAGAGTCAGCGCCGAGTTGTGCCCGCATCAGTCCCAGGTCAAGGGAGGGGCCCGCTTGTGTTCCTCTTTGAGGAGAGCGGTCCAGACTGCCCGTGTTTACCGCTGCATCTGGTGAGTGCTCTCACACCGAACTACTTCTGTCGCACCTGGTGTCTGTCAGCACCGGTTTTCCCGGCCGCGCGCTCCCAGCTCGGTCCACACGCCTGTCCTGCCTCGCAGAGCAACGTCTCACGGCAACGCGCAGTAACTTGGGAACGCCAAGGGAAACTCCACGAGGATATACCCCCGCCCGCTTTCCGCTCACTGATTAGTTCTGCTTCCAAATGCGCACAGCAAGGGCGCACATCTGCCCAGCAGCGCCTTCCCCAGCCCCAAGCAGGCAGGCAGGCACACTCACCTGGGGCCTCGCTGCCCTCGCAGCGGCGTCAGACGCCCGGGATCCGGACGTTTGCATCCGAAAGGACGTGCGCTCCCCTGCCGGGCGCCCGCGGGCGCTTCGGGACCCAGTGCGCAGCTTGGCGCGCGGGGCGGACTGGAGGCACCTGCTCTGTACCCGCTGGCGCCCGCCCGGCACGGGCTCTTCCTCCAATCACAGCCCACTCCGCGGTGCACGGGGACCTGCCCTGGCCTTCGGCGCCCCGGGCCGGCTGCCTCTGCAGGCTGCGAGGCACCCCTCCGACTCGCGGGAGAGGCGGACTCCAGGTCCGGCGCCAGCGGGAGCGCGCGTCCGGCGAGAGGGCGAGAGGGTGAGCGCGGGCGACAAGGAGAGAGCGCGCCAGGGACCCGGAGCCAAGACCCAGTGGAAGAGGGTGATGGTGGTCTGCCGGGGGCGCCCGCTGTCAGCACCGTCCGAGGCCGGCCCAGGGAGCCACCGAGACTTCTGTACCCCTCGGAGATCCAATGAGGGCTGTTGGAAAAGAACGCGAAGAGGGAGCCGCTCAGCCGACACGCGCGCACACACACAGGCGCGCACACGCGCACCCTCCTCCACCTCCCTCCTGACAGATCTGTACAGATGGATTCCTTCGCAGGAAAATAAAGAAGAAGGTTGAAAGAAGGAGGGGCTGCAGCCCATCCATCTCTTCGCGAGATATTTGCATTTGAAAACATGGAGCTGGAGGAGAGTTTTGAGAGTTTTTTCAAGATTCCTCCCCACCCCCCAAACCACCACCCTTAGACTGTCTTGGAAGCCATGATCAATTGAGCTCCTGAGACATGAAGGCAAAGTCATAAAACTAATCAGAACTTACAGTTTTCTTGCTTGATAGTTTTGCCCTTTCAATCTCCTCGGACTGCCCTAGTTCTACTTTCTTTACTGGCAGAAAATTTCCTCCCCTGCTGGGCTCTCTAATACAAAACTTCCGAGGTGTGTGATTTGAGCGCAGGACGGGCCCGAGGACCCCTGGACCCCTGCAAGGTGCGGAGGGAAGAAAGGGTATCTGGTCTTTTATTTGGAAGGCGCTGCAGCCGGTTGAGTTGAGCACGCTTTGTTTTCCTCCGCTCTGGTGCTGATTTAACCTGATGACTAGGTGTTCTGTCATAGGGTTAGGAGGGGGAGTAGATCATTTCCAAGTACGCTCGTTTAAATTTTTTTCATTCTGCCAATGAAATTTGTTCTTCTTCTCTTACCCAGTCATCCTAAGCAGTGATTCTTCGATAGCGGTTATATGGGGATATGGTTGTACGCGTCAACATCTGATTTATTGTTCACGAGAGCACACTCGCTCTGCCCCCAATCCAACCTCTTCCTGCCTTTTAGCTTTCATCCCCCCCCCTCCATCTAGTCAATATTTAAAACTGAATTCTATGTTAATAATCTAACGTCAGACATATTTTGAACTCCTATTAAGTTTCAGATACCATGCTATGCTTACTTCACATCGCTTCATTTTAAAAGTTGCATCTCCAACACAAAACCTCCCCAGATCCAGGGCTGCTTGGATGGCCATTTGATGGTCCATTTTCACTCAACTGTCAATGATCACTCAAACTCAATACATAATACTTGAAACATTCCTCCTTATCTCCTCTTAGATATCACTGTGGAGTTCTCCAGGTGTCTTCTCTGGCAGGGGCACTATCATTTTGCAGGTACCCGGAATTCAAATCTTGGGTTCATCTTTAGTTCTTTGAAATGCTTTTTTGTATTAAAATCCTCAATTATTCTGGCTATATCATACCAATCTAGATCTTTACATTTTTCTGTTGACATTTCATACATTCTTCTTGTTTTGCCTAATAAACTGGCTTCTGGGATGGGACATTCTCTTTCAATCATTCTAGTTTAAAAGATTCAGAAGTGCTGAGATTGGGATTTAGTGTCTACAGGTTTGGCCTGCAATAAATATTTTTTTAATAAAGAAGTGAATGTTTGTGTCCCATCCAGCATTAACACAACTGACCATACCAAGCTATTTTTAAACTGCTCATGGATTACCTTCATCATTCATCTACAGGTGATATGATGATTGGGGATCAGGCACTGCACCATATTCAATTACTAGCTTGTTTTAATCAAAGGAGATTGCATAGGAAAAAATATTTTGAGACCATTTAAAAAAGATATCTCAGTGATACTTTTCCTCAAGTTCTCCACAATTTTTTCTTTTCTTGTGCCTCCACATAAATGTTGATTGCAGATTCAGGCTTTCATCTTGAACCAGATGTTTCTATTCTACCTACTTTCCTTTTTGAAAATTTCCTTAAACTATAACCTTTACACAGATTCCAAAAGGGGTGAAGTGCATCCAGTTAACCAGAATACTAACGCTGGTTCTCACAGTAACCGCTGTTCATCCTAGAGGAGGGTCTAGGTTCTTCCTGACCAAAAGACACAACCTAGAGTGCAAAGGTGAGAAGCGGATATAATACAGATGGTAACTGAAGGCTATTCCTTTAACAAGGGAGGTTGGGGATGATCTCTCTCTGAGGAGATGGCACTTAAGTTGAGATGTGATGATGAGAATGAGTCAGCTTTTTGAAGATCTAAGGGAAGAATGATCTAGGCAAAATAAACTAGGGAAATATCTGCAGAAGAAAAGGGTAGGATGTATGTGAGAAAGTACTGCACAAGGTGAGAATAGCAATAAATTATATTGTAGTAATGGGCATGGACTAGCTTGTGCAGGGAGCTTCTAGCTCCTGAAAGATGCTTCTCTTTTTTCTTATTAGGAAGCCCGACTTTAGGAATAAGAAATAAAAGATGAGTTCCACAGGTTTAAGCTGTGGTCAAGTTTAAAGTCAAGACATGTTTTATTAGGTCCTTTCTTCTCTCCTTTTCTTTCCCCACAACTTCTGGGTTGAATGAAAACATATTTTTCTGAGAAACAAAAACAAAAAATATAGTAGATGAGTCCTAAGGTGCTGTCAATTGTTTAACATTCCATATGAGCCATAACTGCATATGATTACTTATAAATTTCATGTTTTATTATAAATTTCAGATTTATGTTGTAATAGTTATATTCTCACATATCAATTTTTTTCCAAATCTGCTCAATTGAAGACTTTATTGTTTTAGTGATGTATATAACATTATTTGATAAATTTCCCCTTTTTTTAGCTCTACTTAAAAATGTCCTCTTGTTCTCTTTTCAATTTATTTTTACTCTTTTGATTAATAAAAATCATCTGTAACAGAACTATATTTTAGAGAAAGAGGAATCATAAAAAGTAGAAATATTCTGTCATGGTTTCTGTTTGTGTGCAAAGTATCTCCCTAGATGTTTTATCTCCCTAAGTAGATTTGATGCAAGTAAGAAGTTTCTGATGAGATTACTGATCATATTATATTTATATTAGTCCATCTCAATCTTACTCTAAAACCAAAGATACAGCTCTGGTATCTAGTAGCAAAGGGCAGAAGAGATGCATCATTGAAAACTAAACACCTCTAAAAATTCTGGGGAAACATGAATAGAAAACCACAGATGTGGCAGAGAATAAAAAGCTCATCCATTACACAGACTTTCAAAAAGTTGGACCATTTATGCTTTCTCGTGAATATCTCTCCCAATATGTACTGTGAATAATTATAAAAAAGCTCATATATAAGCATGTAATTAAATATATATAACTATATAATGCTTAGCATTTTTCTGAGGGTGTCTATGTCCTTCAATTCATTTTATATAATTAAATATGTTTCTGTCTTCTACAAAAGAAAGAACTTCCAGCTCAAAAATCATTTACTAATTTGGTAAATATTTACTGAACCTCTGCTATATTATCGCTAGACTAGGGTATGAGAACACAAAGATGATTATGATAGTTCTAGAATATCTTCAGGATCCTCTCAATGTATTGTGAAAATAAAGAGGCATATACATCTCTATGCACCATGTGATGAGGTAGGCATAAAATGTCAAGTGTGGGAGCACAAAAATGGGGCCACATTATGAAAAGTCTTGAAGGGCAAAGAAAATGCTTGGAATGTACCATGAAGACAATGGGATTCTTTTAAGGAATTTGTTGCAGGGAAATAATGATCATATCTGCATTAGAAAAAGCAACATTATAGTAGTCTTTTTATGTCAGCCTTGGACCAAAGGTGAGAGAAATGTTTAGGCAGTTGTTGTAGAAATCCAAGTGTGAAAAATCTTGGCCTAGACTGTAGTTGTGACACTAGTAATATATGAAAGCCCCTTGAATATAGTCAGAAAATATAAATAGACTTAAATATTTCTTGACTAGAGTTACCAATAATTGAGCATACATGATCACTAACAGAAGAAAGACATGGGTACCTAAGATAAGCATCACTGGTGACCATGACCTTTCGAAGAACACTAAACTAGAAGTAACCAAAATCTAATACAACAATTTTGCTTCTTAGAATGTACTCAAGGGCTCCTCTTTCACTATCCAAAAATTTATTCTTTGCACAAAAATGAATACTTATTTGAAGAATATACCATTCAGTTAAAGGACCCTGAAAATATTCACAGAATAAAGGAGCTGCTTAGACACCACAGAAGTATTTAGAAAATGCAAGGATGTTTAATGGAGTCTAAGGAATTTTTTCCTTAAAAGTTTTTCTGAGTGAAGAGGAGGACAACAGGGCTTCAGGGAGCCTCAGTCTTTAGGAACACAGGACACTGTGGTCTAGGATGAGGGCAGTGAAAATCCTTAGGGAAGTCTCTCTGAGGCTTTCAGCCTGTGCTGCCAAAGATGCTGCTTCAGCTCTGAGTTTGCAAGTTAACTTACTCCTCTCCGGAGCAACTTAGAAAAATCCCACAGAAAGGAAATGGGAATGAAATGACATATGGTAGAGTTGGAAAGCAAAGGTAAACACTCCGTTTTAGCCCTGTACCCAGCAAAGGAAGTCGGTCGTTCCTACTGTGATTCCAGTGCCCTACAGATACTTAGAGCTGCTTTTCAGGACTTGAGAATATCTGAGATATTGTGGGTCATTGGTTAACATTTTAAAGTAGGAGTTTAATTTTCTCCTATATGCCAAATTTCTCAACATTTTGTTTTTGAAGAACAAACTCAAACAGATAAACATTTGATTTGTATTTAATATTGAAAGACAAAACAAGGGAGCACTTACTCATTTAAATAGTGTGTGATACCATATTCTGTGTCTCTGGATTCAGAATATTTGAAACACAAATTACTTTTTAAAGAGCAACTCAAATAAAAATTTTTAGAAATAATACAGCTACGGTCTGTGCTGTCTGTTGAATTATTGTTGTTCTCTAAAAGTCTTCTAAAATCTTCCGAGAGAAAAGCAATAATGCAAATTTCTGCTAAACACTGTTCTTTTACTTTGCGATAAGCCTAGAATCTTTTGAAAAATTGGACTTTTACAATATCTTAACTCCTTTCACCAATTATTTATTGAGTGTGTGCTGTGTAGCAGGTTTAATGCTACAAATTGCAGGAGCTATAAAGAAAAATAAGGCCAACTATATAAAAGGGAGAGATCAGGCTAAACTCTGTAAGAGAATAGCAAGCTGTGAGGATATGGGATTTGAAGGAGGAAAATAACACAGTTTTGTAGAACTTCAAAAGCATAAACCAATATGACATTTCACTTGGGTCTTGGAGATATGAATAGGATATAGACAAAATGAGACAGCAAAAATTAGGAAAATGTACAGAGAACTTCAATCTCCTAGAAGCATAAGAAACTAATAGAATATTTCTTTTAGATAAAATGAGATATTTATATATAATTCTCTACTCATCTAAACAGAAAGAGGGCTCCCTAAACACACGCTCACTTGTTCTACTTGTATTTGTATAAGGGGCACTGCTCCCCGGCCCCAACCACTGCATTTCTCTCAGCAGAACTAACCCCATTGCTCCCTGCATGTAGATCCAGAGAGCTGGTTTGCCCTGAGTTTGGCAGGTTTTATAGTTGGTGCCACTCAATTATATTTAGTGCTCTCCTAACACACATAAAATGTGCATGTAGGAATGACCCTACTTCCAGTCACTGCACTGAGCCAAGAGTACAGCTCCCTGGTGTATGTGACTTTGGGGCTAAACTCATATTCAAAAGGAAGATCCAAAAGGGAAAAATATGAGAGAAAATTATATAACTTAGAAAAATTAGATAAAATGAGCCAATTTATTCAAAAGTGGGTATTTAGGAAGATAAGCATGCTTAATAAAATCTTGAAATACCGCCATCCTAGAAGATACTTACGGTGAAGAAGAGCAGTAGTCTTTTTATGAACTTGAACAAAGGTGAATTCTGAAGCAGTCATTATCTTTTTGAACTGTGAGTGTCTCCACTTTCTACTTTTAGGTCTGAATGATTAAAAAGAAATGTAACAAGCATCTCTCCTTCACCCTATTCTTATCCACCAAAACAGTCACTCTAAACCCAAAATTAAGAGAGAGATCCTCCCTAAAAAAGATTAAATAAAAAACTAACTCAATTCAGATTGATACTGTATATTAGAACCAACATAAACAAATAGATCTAATGAACAAAATAAACCACAATATTCTCTAGCCTGTAATTTTTGATGGAAATGAATAATCATTATACCATGTTTATTTAGTTAGGGCTTTTTTCATATTTTTTAGGAACATATGTTATAGTACTTATATACTTATAGTATGTAAGGTAACAATTTCCTTCCAGATATAATTGTGCATACAAATAATGGTTTCAAAGGGTTAATGAGCCTCATTAGCCACTAAATTACCAGAGAGGCAGTCACTGAAGATAACTGAGCTCAATACCTTATGCATGAAATGACCTCTATAAGACATCTTTGAAGACATTTAAGCATCTTCCCTTTTTTTTATCAGTTACGAAACTGAAATTCAGAAAGATGAAGGAATTGGTTCATAATCTCATGACAAACTTCACGTGTGGAAATAAGAACCAAAACCCGGTAACAATAGCCTGATTGATCCATACTGCAATATCCAACGCAGGATTCCTAAAGATCCTAAATATTCAGACATAATGTTTTGATATTTTACATTCCAAATACCAAGAAGGAATTTGTTTATATTTTCTAGCTTTTCTAAGCATTGGTATAAGAATTTGGTTGTAGCCTTTCTTGTTTTCCATTTGATATTTTTATAGCTTGAACTACAGTGAATTTATAATTATAAAAATTGAATGTATTTTCATAATTCTATAGTCAAGGCTCTCCATCATCCCTTGAAATTTTATTTAAATCTTAAAAGAATTGAATGAGTCACTTGCTTTAGAGTAAAATGCATATATTTTGAAGAACCATAAAGTCAAATGAGGAAGAGTTCATGACAACAAAGTCCACTTGTGTTAGAATCCATATTGATTATAATTCAGTTCCTTTATTATATGACATATCGAATAGTTTCCACCCCAAAATTAAATAATTGAAAAACCTTAATAGGTTTATTCAAAACATCATCATAAATAAAAATAGATCTATTAGTTGTTAGAAATTGCTACGCTTAAACATTTAAATATTCTTCCATAGATTTAGACAATTAAGATATAGCTTTCTTAATTTTCAAAAGACATCTCAGCTGACCTTGAAATTTGCCTAGTTTTAGTCTCTTGTTTGAGTGAGTACAAAAAGGAGCAAGGTAAATAATGTTTAGGTATTTCAGTTTGATTTAATCAAAGTGTGCTCACCAACAGCTCCTCTGATTACATCCAACCTGTAGTAAGTTTAGCTTATACAGTGTTTTTTATAAAAAAGTATCTTTTAGCATTTGTTGTTGGAAGATTATACGGACAAGTCTCTGATTTCTGAATTCTGTTAAACACAGTGAAAATCTGACCACACTTAGTCTTCATTTTGATATTATTCCTGCGGTCCCCAACCCCCAGGCCGCTGACCAGTAGTAGTCTGTGGTGGCCTATTAGGGACAGGGCCACAGCTCCCTGCCTGTTCCCCTGGCCCCGGGCCATTGAAAAATTGTCTTCCATGAAACCGGTCCCTGATGCCAAAATGGTTAGGAACCAGGGGACTTGAGATGGGCCATGTACACTACAGGTCACCATAGTCAACTTACTCCTTAATTTAGCTGTTGGGCCTCTATAGACATGTAAGTTTAGAATCCCTAATGTGGAAGGAAGGTAAGATATACAAGTAGGCAAACTTCAAAGTCTAAAGGTATTTTTTTTTTCATTTAACCATTAGATATAACTAGATCTTATCATTCTTGTGTCTGATGGTTATCTGTACTGTGTATTGCCCTATTACATACTTGAGAACTTTTAGTACCCTTCACTAGGACACATCTACCTTATTGTTTGTGAGTTTGGAAATTATCCTTGCTCTATTTTTTTTCCATTATATTTATGATATCAAATTTTCCAGGCTTGGCACTTCCATTGATTTAAAAGAAATCTTAGCATTTAGATAACTTTATTGGAAGCAAGAAAATCAAAATATAAACCACCTGTTTAATGAAGACTAATTACAAAAATCTCTTAAGTAATTCTAGCCTTCCATGTCTTAACAGGATGATATAAATAGTTAACGACCACCTAGTTTATAAAAATTTCTTTCTTTAAAAGAAAACAACTATTTCAATTATTCCCAGAATATTCTTCAGTATTTATAGTACATGATCTGACATTCTTTTATTCTACTTCTTATACTGAACTTGTTTTGCTATTTTTGCGTTTAGTCTAAAAATAAGAAAATGTGTTAATTACTAATGAGAGTCATAGAAGGCACAAATAACAATATTGTACTTTAATGTTTTTAATTGCACATATTTAAATAGCACTGGAAGTATAATAGTTAAACGAATATTCTTTACTAAGGTATAAGTATAATACCTAAGTATAAGTATAATATAAGTATAATAAGGTAGTAAAAGGAATATTTTTTAAGTTTTTGAGGCATTAACATTTTAGTTATGGGATAAAATACATTATACCCACTTTAATAAGTTTAAAGGGCATGTTAATTCTTAAACACATCATGCATTAATATACTGGTAGAAGAATTTGAGAATCAAAGACCCATTATGTTTTAAAGAAACATGTATAAATTCAGATATTTTCAGACATGTTTCTCTTTCTTTTTTATAATAAGACACAAGGGTCATAAGTATTAAAAGTCTATACAAATCTATCATTCGCTTGATAAACATAAGTGTGTATCTTTAGATTTTCTCTCAATGTATTTTCAAAATTATGTCAAGGATTCCAAAACATGCATAAGCTCAATAAATTATAGTTATTGCAATTTATTTTTGTTTGTTTTATGTGTTTCCCCTTTCTTTTAAAAAACAGAAGCCAGCAGAAGATATATATATATATATATATATAATTAATAACTGCATCCTCTCTCATTTTTATGAAAGTATGTGATGGTTAAAGTGAAGTAAATTGCTCAGGAAACACATCTTGCAAAAAAAGCAGTAAATTTTCCTGTGTAAATTATCTAAAATTGGTGTGTATTGCAGTCCATCATTAGGTAAGTAAGATAATATGAATGGATCAAATTCCAGGGAAAGAATAATCAGTTGGAAATACTCATTTTGACAATATAAAAAGAAATAAAAATTTTTTTTACAAAGAACTTAACAATTATTTCCAAACTGGACATAGGTTAACATTTAACTTAACAAGAAATCTCGAAAGTAACAGACATGAAAATGTCAAGCATAAATTCCTTCACACTTCTGATCAACTGAGCTTAAGATTCCAGTATTGAGGATAAAAGCAAGGAGGGGTGAAACGTAACCTTTCTATAGTTCTTTAAGTCCTTTAAGTACTAATTGGGAAAATATTTTTTTTCTGGTAATTTCATCAGGAAAAAAAGAGGAGAAAAAGCTTGCTTTATACCCATTCTGACAGAAGGCACAAAAGGAAGTGTGTGTGAGGCAACATGGCCATTCTTCCTTCAGTTGAGATCTTTTATTTTGTCCTTTTCAACAGAACATCAGTCCCCTTTTGAAAAGTTATTGTCCTCAGCCAAGACCCTTTTGAAAGGCAACAGATGTTGCTAAGAGTATACCAAACTGTCCACTATCTTGTTTCATTTTTAAAGGAAGAAAAGAGAGAAAGAGAATGAGAGAGAGAGGAGAGAGAGAGAAGAGAGAGAGAGAGAGAGAGAGAGAGAGAAAGAGAGACTGTGCTTTAAATCATTGGACCATTTTGCACTTCAGCAAATCTGTTTGTACATGCTCTGCTGGCCTGGCAGAAAGGGCTGAGCCTTTTACATCCAGCTTGAGGTCAATCCTAATGTGATGTTCAGTGGTCCTCACGCCTTTCACATGAAGCAGCTGTCTCTGATTGCCAGAACAAAATGAGGTGATTCAAGCCACCAGCAGGGCATAAGTATAACTTCCATTCACTGTGAAGGGAGGAAAAAGCTCAGAACAGACCAACTGGGGTTGGCCACAATAAACCGTAGGATTAGATTTGATACACTTGATATTAAGACGTGGTCATATTGAAAAGTAGGCCATAATGACATAAAAATCTACAAGATATATGAATGACAAAAAAGAAAATACTTGGACATTTATTAAGTTACACCTAATTATCAGGTGCCCCATAAGCTCTGCCTCTTTCTGATACTCAGGAATTCTCCTTGGCACTTAAGTAAATAAACTCTTTGGGCTCACATGGCACATAAAGTAGGAGTGGCTAAAGACATTTATAAGGGAAAAAATCATCAATTAAACAGGAAGTGATTTTAAGCAAAGTGATGTTTAGGCAAAACTGGATAGATTGTCTTCCACTTTAAGCACAGAATTAGATCAGCAGTTTAAAACTAATAAGCTCGATTTATACCAAAAACAAAGCAGTAAAAGAAAATTTGTCTAAATGATAACAGAAATTAATTAACTAAAAAGCAGCATAAATTGATTTTAGTGACATTATCATTTTTAATCAGGGCTTTGAAAGAGTTAGACAAAGAAATTTTAAATGTACATGACTCAAAAGTCTCATATTTACTTTAAAATAAAATGTTCCTAATTCATTAATTGAGCTAAGAATATTAGATTATCTAAGAATAGATAGGCTCTTTTTCTTCTTTGATGGAATTATAGTCCTTAAACTAATAGCATCAATCTTACATTTTTCAGTCCCCAACATTTATTATTGTGTTAAAGTTCAGGATAATTATTCCATGAGACCCATAACAATCCCAGATCTCCCATGCATAGGCAGTGATGAGATTTTTGTATGTAGGATTTTTGCTATGAAATATTTTTCTTTTTATCCCCACTAGAACTGCTAATTATTAGGAACAGGTACCATTCCTTGTCTGAGCTAGCAGAGCTTAGTAAAGAATGTTACATAGCAATAAATTAATTATGCTATGCTATAAAAAAGTCAATGAATTAATTATGTTTAAATATTAATGTAAATGATAGTATATAATAATGCAAAATAAATACAAATATATGAAAAAGACTACATGTTTTTCAACTGTCATTAAGCATATAGCATATTTTTCAATCAAGTTAGTCACCTCCTAAATTACAAGAGGGAAATTATTTTGGCAATAAAAACTCATTGGCCTTTGCTTGACTGAGTGAAAGCTGACCTTTAAGTGAATTCCATGGTCATTTAAATAGGGATTGGCTCCACTATTTCTGAAAGGATGATCTAAACTCTGCGTGGTATTTAAAATCGAGATCTTTCTTCCATGTAACTTCTATAATTTGTTCCTATGTGTAGCTCTTCTCATGACTGACAATTTAAATATTTTACAACTTTCCTGATGTATCTTAAAACTAGTCTATGCTAAGAAATCATGTCCCTAAAGTCTAGAATTCACATGGACTTTAGAATTTAGCCACAGATTTTTTTTTTGAAGTGTGTTAGATACAAATAGAAGTATTTCTTCAAGATATACACACTATTAATAATGAAGATAGAGAATGAAGTCTCTGTTTTGGAAGTTAATTATCCTGCTGATATGGGTGCTAATAGGTCTGTACCAAATATAAATTCAGTGTATTGATCTGTTAGTGTAGAGTCCAGAGCGTGTGTGGTAACACAATGAAATTTACAGTGAAAGTAGCAACAAAGAAGTTAGTTCATGACTATAAATTGTCAGGGAAAATAAACAAAGACGTTTGGCATAGGGAAAATAGAGCCAATGATAGATTTTGAAAAAAAAATAGTTTATCAATGCATCTTTCAACCTACTGGGGGAAATATAAACTATAAATAGAAGAGTTTTTAAAAAAACAGTTTACCTGTAGCTAGTAAAACAAGACAGAACAATATATTAAGCACTCAAAAGTGTTTGTTTTACAATAACATTCAAAGATTAACAATATTTTTAACCTGTGTAACTCCAGGCAGCAGGATGTGAATAAGAGAAAATAAGATAATTAGACATTTGTATGAGGAAGAGTAGCATCTGCAGTTACAGTGCACTAGCTAGGATAGAATTACACCAGCTATCAATCTTCATGCTTCAGGGCAGAAGCTGCTTACCAGATGGGTCAGGAAGATATTCCCCCCTATGGTATAGTATTGTGAAATTAAGTGTATTATGGGAGGTTTATTTCTCTTAGTGAAACATCTGGCATTGGCCACCAGATGAGATCTACCCTCTGTCTGTTCCAGAATAGTAACTCTAATTTTTCTCACAAAAGGATTGCTTATACCAATTGAAATCAAATGGTCCTTACTTTTATATCATAACCAACTCTGATTCTTAAATAATTTTGAGTTTTAATTGAATTTCTAAGGGAACAAGCAGGAGATTTTTTAGAAATAGTTTTCAATTATTAGTGAAATTTTGTCTTTATTGAATAAATACTAATAAATTTAAAGAAGATAAAATATCCACAATGCCTATGTAGACAAAACTGGCAGCTGTCCATTCATATTGGTCTTTCTCTTTGTGTGCATTTGAACA
The DNA here is from genome assembly GCA_963575035.1 of Avahi laniger. Lineage (NCBI taxonomy): Eukaryota > Metazoa > Chordata > Mammalia > Primates > Indriidae > Avahi > Avahi laniger. The sequence goes on from CAUYSK010043310.1 coordinate 190,578, forward strand.
GAGTACATTTTTCAGCCTCTCTTGAGCTGAAAGAGTCCAGGTGGTTAAGAGCCCGAGTTTTCCTTGATGGAATGTGAGTGGAATAACATGTGCAACTTCCACTTTGCTTGCTTAAGAGGAATTATCTTCCTCTACTCTTCTGTTTTTTCCTCTTCCTAGTGTCTGAAACGATTCTACCCAGAGCAGTCTTGGAAGCTATGTGGTAAATACGGCAGAGGCATTATCAGCTTAGGTCAACTGGATGATTTTGTTACTGGGGACCTGTTTATTTTCCCTGGAACATCATCTGAGAGACAAATAACCTTTAGTCTTTCTGGTCCATTTCCTCTGGGTTCTCTCCATTATCACAGTTAGCCTACCTTCATACGTCAACAATTTTCATTTTCTCATGTCCTATTTCTCCTTCATAGAAATTCAGAATCTGTAAATAACTGTAAGCATAGTATAAGGGCAATTATTCATTTTTAAAATTTAACATTTAAAAATGTATTAAATGCATACAATGAATTAAATTTAAATACCTAAAACTTTTTATGTATAATTCCAATACTCATAAATATTATTTAATGATGCACATTAAGGCTGATATACTGTAATTAGGGGATCATTCTCCTAGTGTTATATATTTAGTCTTACTCCAAAAGGCAAAGACTCTGGAGATAGATTTCTTGAGTTAGAATTTTAGCCGTACTACCTACTAGCAGCATGACTTTGAATAAGTCACTTAGCCTCAATTGTCCCATCTATAAAAGGGAAATAATCACATATCCACCCAATAATAATATCCACCTTGTTGCTTTATTGAAAATATTAGATAGGAAAATACATACATAGTATTTAGAAGAGTCTCCATTGTATTGTAAGCATTCAATAAATGCTAGCAATTTAAGATTAGTATTGAGTATTTTAATATTACAATCTGGAATTAATATCTTCATACCAAAAAATATTTTCTCTCTTGTAATAATTTTCTTAAAAGGCCTGAAGGCATTTAAATGAAAGTATTCAGAAGGATATGTTGCTAGATTTTCGTGCTATGAGAACTCTAATACATTTTCCATCTGGCTTCACTGAAAATAAATTCCACATATATGAATTTTGTACTCCTTCAATCATCCATTTGAAAGTTAACCATTTGTTACTATCCTATTTCTGAATGTATTATGTTCTTGTCTAATTTTGCTGAGCATATTGCACGCAAAGACATCATATGGCAAATAGTAGTTACACTACAGTAACAAGTTTTTGTTTCCTCCCCAACTTGTTTTTAGCATTTTTTTTAAAGTTCTTCCCCTTCTTAGTTGCTACTACTAGACTGATACCCTCAATCTCACAAATGAACTGTCTAGGATTGTTCATATGTTGAAAGTCAATAAAATTATAAGACCCTTTAATTTAGAGAAATTGTAGTATCTATATTACAAGTCAAGATGTTGTATATACAATTTCTTATTTCTGGGCTGTGAACTCTTGACTTACATTGTTGGAGTCACTTACACTGAAGCTTCTCTCTTTGGATTAGGTGTTAATAATGTGTTTTATACAACCACTGATATTGGAACTGAAAGAAACATCAAATGTGAAAGCTGATTTAAAGCCACAGGAATTTACTGTTGAGTTTAGAATTGCTTTTCTATATGTATGCACTCACTTGTGTACACTTTAATTTTTTAAAAATTGAAATATATTGTTTAATTTCAGATGATTTATAGCTGTCTCTTTCTGTAAAGTGTGCTCAGAGGAATCTTTTCCACAAATAAAGTCTGCACCCAGACATCTCACTTTGAATACCATGGGAATTTTATCATGGTTGTTGTCAGTGATAAACCTCAACAAAACATCATCAGGAGAGGAAGAGAAATACAGTAAAGAAATAACACTGTAGGAAGCAGCAACCTCGATGAGACATATATATATATATATGAGATGAAATATATATATCATGTATATGACACATATATATACATCTCATATTTATAAAATAAGTATTTTCCCCTCTAGTATAGCCTTCTGAATAAGCTCTGGTGAGACTCAAAAATCTAATATTTCTATTCACCTCACAAGCTTATGGGCCATCAGTAGAAGTCTTCTTTGCACAATTACACAAGCACGTAAGTATTTTGGAAAATACAAAATGCCTTTTTTTTTTATAAAAAAAGACTATCCTTAAAATATAGAATGAATGCAAGAAAATACAAATAGTACAGAAGATGATAAATAAAAAGAGTTCCTCAAATAAGGGATAGCAAATACAGACTAACCCAAGCACAGCTGGGGCCACCAACCTGGATTTCATCTGGAAGAGCAACACGTATGTGTGCTATGATTTCCCAAGTGTGAGACCTCCAGGTAGCTGCCCCATGCAGTTCTGAGAGCGGTCTGTACCTAGGTGTCAGAGAAGAAGTTATATCTTGGGGTACTGCTACTGGTTCATATGAGATTCACAAAAGAATGATCATGAATATCTCCAGTTCAATCTCAAGATTCCTCTAGCAACCTGAGTTCTAAGTAGCATGACTATATGCCCTGGTTTTCACATTTGGTGAGTGCTCCATTTCACTCTCATGCGTGATCTGGTATTGAATTCTGAATTAGCCACTCATCCTGACTGTATGACAACGGTGAGTTAAACATGCTACTTTGCATTTTATCTCATCCTGACCCTCACTCTGCCAATAGTGGCAATTACTGCAACGTAATTTATAAAAGATGCAATCAATGAGATGTTGGAAGTCTTAAGAGAAGACATTCTATCCATTTCCTATGGAGCTTCACTGGGCGGCATCCTCAAATTCATCATGGTTCCAGGATTGGCTCTAAGTCTAAGAGGCTTAGAAAGCTGATTTATCAGCATACCAGGAGTAGGAGTGGTCTCATAGTTAACTCAGCTCAAAAAGAATGATGCATACCAGTATATCAATTTATAATGAGCAATCTAATTGGAGAGGCAACCAGACACTCCACCTGCAGGCATGCCACATGAGAAGCTGTACTATAATCAGGCTGTTACTTGGTGAGTGTGAAATCACAATGAGGATTGTTAGTTACATGATTTAAAAGTGCAAAGGTGTCAGCTCATGCATGTCTACCCAAAGAACTTATTTGCTAGTGTATTTCCATTTTTTTTTTTACTAAACTTTCTTTCTTTGTTATTAACACTTTATCTCTCTAGATATATTAATCAGATTTTTTGTTTCTTTATTGCTTTTTATTCTCTGTGAGACCTGTCTTATCTGGGAGCTATTGTCTTTACTGATGACTTCACTTGATCTCTAATTAAATCCATCAACTTACATAGGGGGCTCTGTCTAATTCTGAAGTCTTCTTTTTTTTACTACTCCTCTCCCAGAGCAGCGCCAGAATCAATGGTTGTGAGATGGAGAGATGGTGGATCGTATCCTACTTAAAAGCCCAATAATTATAGTAAATTATTTTTGTAGCATATTAGCATATATAGCATACGGCCTTGGTTTCTCAGTGAAGAGCACATGAAATGCTTTTATAAAACAATAGCGAAATGTACATATATATATAATTTTAGCATTCAGTGGAAGATCCCATGAAAGATTGTTATCTTCAAAGTGTGTAAAAGCAAATTGTTTCTTAACAACTTGATTTTGGGAATATGCATGCATATCAATGTCTGCTCTAATTTTGCTCCCCTGAATTGTGTCACATCAAGTCATATTCTAACACAAATTAAGTAGTATAAACAGCTGTATTTTATTGGCAGGTGATGTATACAATACATTTTTTTAAATTATGGCATTTGTTTGAGAACTTTTATTTTTTGTATCTGGTAATGAAATTTACCTACAACACTGATGTTTCTGCGATTCAAGTGCCTTTCTTTAAAACATAATAGGACCTCTTTTATGTTTCGAGGATTTTTTAAAACAGACGGTATTGTGTCATGAAGACAGCTGATATTCACAAGTTAGTATTGGTGTTTGAAGGTTGATTTGCTTTTCATGTTGATATTACTTTTATTGAGAGCAAAGTTTATTACAGGGATATTCGGCCTGTTCCAAACCACATTCATTGCCCTCTCTCTAAATATTTAGTCTGCCAGAGTGAGTTCTCTCCTTCAATTACTAGTGATCACTAGGTGAGGAGCCTCTAGAGTCACGTTCCCTTCCTTTGTATTTCTCACTCCCTATATCCAGTTAGAAAATACCATTTTGTCTCCTATCTGTCCTCTTTCCCATTCTTACAATCAGTGCCCAGCCTCAGTCTTGTGTTGTCATCAGATGCCTGCACTGTGGAAGAAACTCCTAGTTCATGCTCCTGCCTATTTTTTTTTTTCTTTTCTTTGCTCATCTTTTTATACTTCATACTTTTACCAGTCATTTCCTAAACTTGTTTGGATCATGCTGGTACCTTCTCTCCCACACCTACAGAATCTCTTTATTGTCTAAGAGGACATGTCAAAATTCCTTAGGTTGACATTTAAGACTGTCCAACGTCTGGCCACATCATGCCTTTCAGCTTCATCTGGAAACACACTTCTGTGTTCTTACCATTTATTATTCCCTGAACACAGATGAATTTTAATGCTAATTAACTTTGTTCATACTCTGTGCTCTCCTATTTTATCAAAGCCTCATTCGACATTTAAGTTTCTGTTCAAATGTTATTTCTTGTATAAAATCTTCTCTGATCACTCTTGTAGTAATTGTTTCTCTTTCTGCAATTCCAAGGAATGTTGTTTGTTTCCTAAAATAACGGTGATGGTTTTATGCTTTATGTTCATGTGTCTCCTCATACCCTGCCAATGATAAGTATAACCTTATTGAGATAGTTACCATGTCTTTCATAGCTGTACCCATTGAACACTTAGCTTTTCATAATGTGTGTGCACAGTAAATGTTAAGCTAACCGGATTATCTTAGGGATTGGAGAGGTAGTAACACTGATTTCAGATTTTTATTTTTTGGACCATGTGCCTCCTATCCATATAAGAATAAATAAATTATCAGATGACTTTCTAATTCTGGACAGTTATGAAGCTGGTTAATCGCAGATGTTGAAGGAACACTAGAGCTAAGGAATGCATTGTTGTTTATTCAACCTCGTTGTTTATCCTGTAAACCTGTTGTTTATCCAGCCTTCTAGTCAATAGTGTGGTTTATTTTACACCAGTGATGGTTTATTTTATAACACAGAGCAAAATTCCTATAAGAAGCAAGGATTCCTTTCATAATAAGTGTGTTATCACGGTCATTTAATTTCCTGAAGTGTAATTCATAGATAAACCTGTTACTAGCCTCCATGTGGAGGTTTTTCCAAGTTCTTAGTGTTCATCATGGAAAAGAATTTCAGGCTGCACCGTGTAAGCCAAGCAAGTGAAAACTTCATTGAAAGCAAAAGTACACTCTCAGGAAGGAGAGCAAGCAGGCTTGAAAAAGAGCAGCTGCAGTGAGAGGAAGGGGTTTTAGATCTTTTGTTGTTTCACTAATTGAGGGGAGAAATATTCAAGGCCAAGGGGTTAGCTTTTATGAAGAATTTGGGTAGTAATTCCTAGAATTGTGTTCCCTCCCATTTTCATCCTTTATATGGTTGTATCAAAACTGTCATCGTGATTTCAAGGGTGAAAAGTTTTTAAATCCACAATGTAAATAATATTATAATTAGCTAAAGTTCATGTAAGGTGGCAGAGATGGCCGACAAGCTGGTCAAAGCTGATTTTGGCCTGCACTTATCAGTCTTTTTTGTTTAAGAGTTGTTTAACACCTGAACCTGATCTTCAAGTACCTGCGTCCAGTCTGAGCTCTGTCTCCTAGTCTCTTACTCTAGCAAATCCACATATGCACTCACAATAACAAAAATTATCAATATAAGGTCTCAGCAAAAAAAAATGAGAAAGTTTTTAAAAAGTAATTTATAGTAAAATAGTATATATGTAAATGTTTGGAGCAGAGGCAAAACTGCCCCTATCAAGGTCCAAAATGCCTGTATTGAAAATCAATGATTTAGATGCCCTTCATTTTTATTTTTATTTTTATGTTATTATTGTTTTAATAGGACTTTCACCTAGCCTAAAGGTGGGCTTAGATACATTTTGGAAAGGCAGATGCACTGTCTTTTGGGAGATCTAGACAACCTCTCTCTGCCTTTCTGTGATGCATTTAGAAGAAACAAAGTGACAAATCATTGAGTCTGTGTCAAAAGCAGAGTTCCCTCCCTATATTGTTATATGTAAGAGCAGAGAGGTAGCTGATCATTATTTGAATGGAGAGACTGAAAGTCTTCTGGTGTTAGGATGATCAGAAAGTGTGGGGAGGAGCTCATCATGTCCAGAAACATGGCTCAGCTGCCTCAAAGAACATGCTGCTATTGGTTATCTTCAAATCTGTAGTCTAGTATTAAAACAGTCCTGCAGATGAACGTCTTACTGGAAATTAGAATATCCAGGGGAATCTTTTGTTTCCCATTTTTCCCCCTGTGATCTCTATTTCTTCAGAATATTCCATTTTTCACCTGATTTAATTGTAAGGACAAGGACAAACAAATTAGCAAGCTAATATTATCGCTGCCAATTTTGACATTGTGGGTTAGGTGTAGGTGCCAGGATTGCAGGCCAGAGACCTCCTCCTGAGACTTTTTCCTTCTTTGGAGACCCCTTTGGGGTTGTTCCCTTCCAAGCTTAGTAATAAGGCTTGAAATATAATTAGAATCAACAATCATAACTTTTTATAGTCGATAAATCCATTACACATCATGTAATTCAATCCTTTCATTTTACAAGTGGGGTAAAGAAGTCCCCAAGAGGTTAGGTTACTCTAAGCTTGTTAGTATCAAAGCCTGGCCTCGAACCCGCATCAACTTCCTTCAGGCCTTAAGCTCTTTTTCACATAACTCATTGCCTCCCTTAAATGCTAGCAGATTTAGCTCTTCCAGATTTCTGCCAGCACACAAAGTATTTGTGAACCACCTGTATTTTCTCAAATTTCTCCCCCATGGTTGTCCTCCAGACACATTTGTTCTAGTAACCTGTAGAACAGGGATAAATATAATAGACCATAAGTTCTCATGTGAATTTGCCTCCAGGATGTATGTCTTTCTTCTCTCTATATGTCTATATTCTTTACTTTCAGCCAGTTCTCCAAGCCAGCTGGCATGATTTGATAGAGAGAGCACTGAACTAGTTTTCTACCTTAGCCTCTGTGCTTTATTCAGTATGTGATTATTGTTATTTTAAGTATCCATTAATTCTTCTGTACCGCAGGGTTAGTAATAATATCTGTATCTCCTAGGATTTCTGAAAGAATCAAATAGTGATATGAGAGCACTTCGTTAACTGTAGGACACTGAACAAGTATAAAATATCTATGTTTTCTTTCTTTCAATTTTATAGTATAATAAATGCATTCTGGAACCACCCCTCGATCACTCATTTTTAGGCTAATTTTGGACAAACTTCATTTCATCAGTTTGCTGCTTTTTCATCTTCTAAAGGAAATAAACCCTATATTTCAGGGATTGGACTTAAGGAATATTTATCTCTTAGTACAAGACCAGGTATATAGTTCAATATATGGTATTTGTATTATTATCATCATCATTATTATTATTGGTGTTGTTACTGTTGTTATTTCCCCAAAATCTCATTTATTTTCTGGTTTTCCCTACCCACATCTTGATAGCCATAGCATTTCCATGACATATTTGGATGGGCTATTTTGTTCCTATTTTAGAACTGCATTATCTTGATTCATAAAGTTGTTACTGAACCATTCTCTAGCATTGCTCTGTAGCCACAAATGAGGCAGAGGAAGAATCGTGCTAAGATGTTGCTTTATCCATTCAGTCACAACAGAATAGTGGAAATGTTGAATACAGCATGTTTTATTGCTGGATGCAATTTTCAGCTATTTTCCAACAATTTTATAACACACTTAAACAAAATGAGATTGTATATGGAAAAGTGGAATATCTTGTGTGCTAACTGTATATATTGTTATGGATAAATTCCTATGCCATAAAAATGAAAAAAGAAAGTAAGGAACTTTTTTTCTCAAATACTTTATCTTAAAACTGACAATAAAAATGAGAAAAAATTCTAGGCAGTAAACAAATTTCTTGGCAATACTTTTTGGCAATAGATACATGAGAAGAAAAATTGAAAAGGAAAAGAAAAGTATTATTCAAAATTGATTAATTTTTCTTTTTCCAAATTAGATACTTTAATATTCCAATATGAATATTCTCTTCATATTTAAAAGAAAGGAGAGTCTTGCCTCTCTGACCAAAAGAAAAATATAAAATAAAAAATCTACTACACATAACTAAATATTTAAATTTCATTTTAATGCTGACATTGATATTATTTTCAGTTGATATCTTTCCATTTGTTAAAAATATGCATGGAAAAAGGAATCTCTCATATGCACAACTATTTTTCAAAGTAAATTTTTTTCACATTATCTGTAGATCACAAAAATCTGAGGGGGTAAGACTTATTGCACTGGATTTTGAAGCATTGAGTTCTTTACAAAAATTACTGCTTTTTACTATATTCCATCAGACTTAACATTTGTATAATGTACTTATTTAAATTCTTCATAGATATAAGCATTTCTCTCAATCTAAAGAAAATCAAACTAGGCACAAATTCTGCAAGAAATCAGAAGGTAGAAAATGGCTCATCTGTTTTTAAACACTAACGCTCACTCTTTCCCTCTTTAAACACTCCAACTAAGGGCTAATTCCCGCTCATTCTCTGTAAGTAATTATAGATACTAAATGGCCACAATTATGTTGCTGCATATGAATGTGGTGTCTGATGAATGTAACTACAACAATCACAAAGCAATAGAACTAAGGAGAAAAATGCAATAAACTATCATTTTTTAAATTGTCACACTGAAGCAAAATTATAACATACATACTCAGAAAGACAAATAAATGCTCAGTAGATAAGATCTATTTGAGAGAAAATTTTATTATAAATGAAAATAACTTGGTATTTCACTTTCTATTATACATATTAATGATTATGTTAGTCCTTAGACTGTGTGTGTTTTTGTATGAGAAAGCAAGAGTGAGAGAGTGTCTTTAACATGTGTAAAGATATGTGCAGTTAATGAAAACACTATGAGAGAGATAAACTCGATAATGAAAGTCAGACTTTTACTTAGAATCTGAATTTGAGCCTTCCAGCTTGTTTTAAAATATGCACTTGGGAAGCACTTTTAATTATCCTATATTATAATTGTCAATTGGGGCAGTGTTCCCATACAAAGTATGCACTTTTGCCCCACCCATGGCTGCCTCATGAATAGCCACTGTTCCCCTGAGTAAGAAAATTCCTTCTCAGGATATGTTTTCTACTAGAACCACAAGGGCAAAAACTGCCCCTGTAGCTCACATTCATACATGAGGCTATTAGCTCCATCGATTATTCTGCCATCTTCCCTGAGCCATGGGGCAAACTCCCAAGAGTGCCAGCAGTTTCAGGACTACCACCAAATGCTTCATCATGCAAAAACATCTATCAAGTCAACTATGCATTCATCCAAAACATCACAAGGAAGAAGAGACACACATCTATGGTGATAAGATAGGAATGGTGAGAGGAAGGAGACAAAGTAATGTCACGAAAAGGGTACAGATGCAGTAGTTTTCACTTTATTCTAACTATGTGAATGTGGGCAATTCATTTAACTTCTGTTTCCATATCTTTAAAACATGAATGGTTCCATTTTACCTGCTTATATATTACTGTAATGGAGGCATTGATGTAGAAATTTAAGTTATGTAAAGTAACTGGAAAAAGGTAAAATCTCTACAATAATTGCAAGAAAATATTTTATATCTGTATTCTACAGGTCATATACATAGTATTTTTCTCTTTGTCTCTCACATGAATGCATGCACATATGCACAACTCAAAGATGTAATTTTACAATCAATACAAAACCATAGGAAAATAAAAAAATAAATAAAATGCATTGATAGAAACACCCTGTCAGGGACTGGAGGAATATGTAAAAAATCATACTATGAATTATGTAGATGTGGGCCTAGAAAGAGTGATTTCTTTCTTAATGTGAGAAATTGTTTTTCTTATTGGTCCCATGATATTATCTCAATTTAGGAATTTATTTCTAAATAAATGGTTTTTATAAAAATATTTTTTCCGATTCCAAAAAGTAATATTAGTATAGAAGCAATGACACCATTGAAACCACATCAAAAAACTGAAAAGAAAGGAAGGAAGGAAGGAAAGAAGGAAGGAAGGAAGGAAGGAAGAAAGGAAGGAAAGAAGGGAAGGAAGGAAGGAAGGAAAGAAGGGAAGGAGGGAGGGAGGAAGGAAGGAAGGAACGAACGAACGAAGGAGCTGCTTAACTGTCTAGGATATCATCAGGATGTCTATAAGATGTCAACTTCTCCTACAGAGGTTCAATAACCAGTGTGAATGAATGTAAGTTTCTCACTTGCATTCCTGCCAAATA